>VWZT01011623.1:318123-380607 GCA_013397055.1 Pachycephala philippinensis
GCCCTTTGTCCCGGCGGTCCCGTCCGTGCCGGGTAGGGAGTTCCCGGTCCGCCGTCGGCCGGGCTCTGTCCGCAGCGAGGGTGCGTCGCCCCGCAGGAGCTCGGACCCTGCGGTGTCAGAGGCCCGGCCGGGCACCTCACCTCCTCCTACTCCTCCTCCTCCTCTTGGAGGAGAAGGTCCTCAGACCCGAGCCAGCGTTGAGGTTCCATCGCGGGCCTCTTTCGGAAAGGAAAGCCGGGGGAATGCAGGGCGTGGAGCGTGGGACCCCTGCGATCCGGCACCTGGGCGGGTGGGGCGCTATTCCCGCAGCGGATCGAGGGTTGCAGTGGTCCCTGGTCACCCCGGGGATGCTGTCCCGCGTACTCCCGTCTGCCCCGTCTCCTCTGATGCTCTTCCAGCTTGTATGAGCCATCTACCTACCGTCCACCAAGCTGGGGAGGATGAACAAGGGGTGGCCGCAGCATTCACCGGACGGCAGAGTCATCTAAATTCCCGTTTCTGCTCCAGAAGCCATGTAAGCGTTTTAAATTAACTAACTCTAAGAAGAGGCCGAGAAAGACCTGGTGCCAAGCATCTCTGTTCACCTCTGGGCACCGCTGGTCTCCTCAGAAAAGCAGATCCCAGCTACAGGGGCATGCAGGGGCAACTGAGCCAACACCCCCCAGCTCGCGGAAGAACGTCGAGTGGTTGTGCACGAAGCGGTGCGGGGAAGGACTTCTCTGCTTTGACTGTTCCAAGCTGCCCAACATTTAAATATCTAGAGAGCCACAGTGAGGGTGGGAGACGGAGCGAACGCACGGTGATTCACCTCATCACTCCTGACAAACGTGTCAGTGCGGATAGCAGGTAGTGGGGTGTCTTCCCAGCAGGTGGAGTCAGGAAGCAAACAAACTTGTTCAAAAGGTACCACCACCCGGCTGAGAACAGCTTTTTTCTTTCGTCTTTCTGTGTGAAGGATCCTGCTGCCATCAAATAAAAGAAACTGGCTTTGAAGTCGCCTGGCTTAAATTCTGAATGGAAAACTAGTTCATACTGAAGCGGTTCTCAGGTGTTTTTCTTTCACCTGCCACTTTCTCTTACAGACTACAGTCAAATTTTACAGCTTGCCTTTCTCACAGAAACCTGCATGCAAAAGCAGCTGGCTGCCTTTCTGCAGCTCAGGCCACACTGAGAAGGGTTTATAAACTCCCATTTTGTTAACCATTACCTTGCACAGAGAAGCAGAACTTCCTCATTTGGTCTGCTATAAGCAATTCCAGTGTGCCCCATGGGACTGCAAGCATGAGTAGTTACTGTTTAGCATGTATGTGAAATATTGGTCATGCCCATAAATAACAACTGGAAAATTATTATTAACTGTACCTCGATGGTATTATTTCTGCTTATGCNTAAGAGTTGAGACACTCAAGGAATATGGATGTAAATTGTTACCCCTTTAGGATTTACACTTTCACTGTAGGTTTTATCCTTTGCTCTTGTGGAGACAGCAAAGAGAAACAGTGGAAGCTGCTTTTATGAGCTCTCATAGTGCCACAATTGCTTCACTCTTCACAGCGTTCTCTGGTAGGAACATGAAGTTAGAGGAGGTTCTCATTAGCTGCACTAGGTCTGGCACCATGGAGCAGCACCCCTCTGGACTCAGTGCAGTTGTGTCCCTCTCATGCTACAGCTGCCCCAGGATGGGCTTGGGTGAGTCACGGTTCTATGTGCTTCAGAGGTTTGTGGAAGAGGAACTGCTGAGAAGCAAAACCTCGTGCTGAAGCCTAGGGAAAGGAGGAGAATCCCCCTTCCTGACATTGCAGCATCAAATTGAAAGAGGTAAAATAGAGAGCTAGTTTCTCCCAAGGTCCACCTATTTAGGATTTTTTTGTGTGTTATCCAGCTAATACTGTTCATTCTCTGATTGGAATGCATCACATTTTCACTGACTGGTTTTATATTTATTTCAAAACAGATTGCATGTTGCTCTGTTTTCTTAGTGAATAGTATTCATCTGCTTAAGTATAAATCTGTCGTCCCATAATCTGGAAATAGCTTTCCTAAGGTTTGGGTGTTTTTTTATAAACTCCCGTTTTGTTAACCATTACCTTGCACACANAGAGAGCTTAGTGCTCAGAAGGAGGTGCTGGGCTTCTCATGCACCAAGGTCCAAGAAAAAGGAACTTCTTGCCACTTTTCCCAGCAGCTGATAAAAGAGTTCCTCTAGATAATACCATCGAAGAAAATTTGTCCTCCTTGATATGGGGGGGGAGGGTGGGGGTGTGGGGTGAGGGCCAACCATTGTAAGAGTTGAGACACTCAAGGAATATGGATGTAAATTGTTACCCCTTTAGGATTTACACTTTCACTGTAGGTTTTATCCTTTGCTCTTGTGGAGACAGCAAAGAGAAACAGTGGAAGCTGCTTTTATGAGCTCTCATAGTGCCACAATTGCTTCACTCTTCACAGCGTTCTCTGGTAGGAACATGAAGTTAGAGGAGGTTCTCATTAGCTGCACTAGGTCTGGCACCATGGAGCAGCACCCCTCTGGACTCANGTCAGTGCGGATAGCAGGTAGTGGGGTGTCTTCCCAGCAGGTGGAGTCAGGAAGCAAACAAACTTGTTCAAAAGGTACCACCACCCGGCTGAGAACAGCTTTTTTCTTTCGTCTTTCTGTGTGAAGGATCCTGCTGCCATCAAATAAAAGAAACTGGCTTTGAAGTCGCCTGGCTTAAATTCTGAATGGAAAACTAGTTCATACTGAAGCGGTTCTCAGGTGTTTTTCTTTCACCTGCCACTTTCTCTTACAGACTACAGTCAAATTTTACAGCTTGCCTTTCTCACAGAAACCTGCATGCAAAAGCAGCTGGCTGCCTTTCTGCAGCTCAGGCCACACTGAGAAGGGTTTATAAACTCCCATTTTGTTAACCATTACCTTGCACAGAGAAGCAGAACTTCCTCATTTGGTCTGCTATAAGCAATTCCAGTGTGCCCCATGGGACTGCAAGCATGAGTAGTTACTGTTTAGCATGTATGTGAAATATTGGTCATGCCCATAAATAACAACTGGAAAATTATTATTAACTGTACCTCGATGGTATTATTTCTGCTTATGCTCACAAGTCATTACAACACTGACTTCTGCAGAAAAGAGGCTGAGCTAGTGTTTTATGTTGCGATATTATAGTTTTGCTTTGTACATGAAAAGTGAGGAAAGTCCAAACCTTCCAAAATTTCAGTTATTTTATTCTGTTACGAGGCAAAACATTTTTCCTCATGCTATGGAAAGTTGTGCAGTTGTGCAGTTTGTCTCATTTACACCACCTTTTATTCTGTAAATATATTTTGTTTACCTTTAATGGTAATACAAGGATGCCCCTTGTGAAACAGGCACTGTCCTAAATTTCTTTAGGAGGTCAGGTGAAGAATTTGAAAGAAAAATTCCCAGCTGGACCTATAAGTTTTTCATTAATTGGGCAGAGATATTTCCACAATCTTTTGCAGATGCCTGCATTGCAAGCTGTTTGGAGACAAGCTATTTCCTGTCATAGTTTGTATATCTTTCCTGCTTGGCATGGTGTACCCCATAGGAATTACCCTGAGTACAGTATTATCAAGGAAGGGTTTGTTCAGATTTAGTTTGTTTGAAGCTTGGGAAGTGTGAGCATTGACCTGTCTGCAGAAGACTGTGGAGGCATGCTGTATCCTTTGACAAAAACATTGTAAATAATGCATTTGAGTGAAGACTACATTCACAATTTGGATAAAAAACTGGAAGACAGCATTTAAACAAAAAGTGTAATACATTCACCCTAATCCAGTTTGGGGTCTAAAGAATGGGAATTTGCCATTAGCTTTAGCACAAGGTACACCAGTCCCTAATAGGCTTCCATAGGAACATTTCGTTCTTTTGCATACAGTTTGGTAATCTTCACTCCTGGAAGTGACCTGATAAAAAACTCTGAGAATAGTTACAGAGCTATCAGCAGCAGTGCAGGCTTCCAAACCCCACTGCTGGAAAACACATCAGCTCTGTGAGGGGGAAATTCATGGAGTGGCTATAGCTGCTGTTCCGACCACGCACCCCTAATGAGATAATTTTTCTGTTAGTTTTCAGAACAAGAGGTAACTCTGGAATTAGGGATTTGCAGAGTGACAGGTAAACATACTTATGAAGCTACTGCCAGTTGCAGAAGTCCATTGCAAACATGAAAGGCAACATCAGGAGAAGTATAGAAATGCTCAAGTGGCTGGCAGACATATGAACAGTTTAGACTAGGATTATTAGAGGAATAGAACAGTGTTTTATTTCTAATCCCAGAAGCTATCAAGTTATTCAAGAATTGTCTTTTTAAAACAGCTCTTTCCAAAATTAATGATTGTGTTTAATTTTTTGTTAGTTTTGTTTGTAGAAACCTGAAAAATCAAGATTTATGTGTTTATCCAACGTAAGATATCTCATTAGAATGATATACAAATTGTTTTAATGTCACAATAGACTTATTTAAATCAGTTGCTTAATGTACAACAATCTCAGTAAGTTTCTTAATGTACAAAAAAGGCATGGGTAATTGCATTTACCTCCTTGCTTAAATTTCTGTTTTTAATTTATGTTATGTTATTTAATCTATCCAAGTATTGATTCTTCAGTTCACATCTCAGGACATTCTAAGAGGATTTCCAAAACACTTTGAAGTGAAGGGAAAAAATCCCAACATATGCCTCTAAAAGATAATTTGTGTTTTATTGGGTTTTGGGGTTATTAAAGAACAATACATTCAGTCAGTAATTCAGAGATAAAAAAGCAAAGACAGAGAAAATGAAAAATACAAGAAAATTACTTGTATTCAAGTTTTCAAAGAATAAACAAAAATGAATAGAGACATTCCAGTTGCTAGTATTTATACCATGTTCAATTTTCTCTAGAAGAGTCTATTTTAATTTAGCAATACATGTTTTCATTAGTACAGCACTCAGTAATTATCCATCTTGGTAGCAGAAACACAGTGGGCTTTGCTTGCTCTGTGTAGAGGAGGGAAAGGAAAAGCAAACAAGATAATGACAATCTAGGGAATGTTTCCAAAGAGTGGGCATCTGATTCCCTCAGAATGAGCAAGTATTTTCCATCTTCACTTGGAACCCAATACCCCAGGCTTCATTAAGCCAGTGTGTAGCTATACATGATTCTAGAGAGAACCTCAGCCAAGCATCAAAAAGAAGAGCTCTTCAGGAGAATTAAAGGCACTGACAGTTGCAAGAAAAGTCCTCTCTGGTGTACAGTATATAAATCATAAAATATTCTAGATTACACATAATTTCCCTTGAAACTGTTTCAAGAGCTTATGAAATGTCTACAAACCACCAGCAGGCGTATTTAATAAATCATACATACTTATAAGGTTCCATAAACGTAAGTTTTACCTTGATTCAAAAATGTAGTTTAATATGAGAAATTTCACATTATTTGGAGTTACAGGTAATGTAAGAATCTATTAGAACTCAAGACTCATCTATGTATTTTCATACAGATAAAATTCTCTATCTTTGCAAACTGCCCTGGGGCGTATGTATTATTAAGGCTTTACTTACCCCCTCAGTATATGTTTGAAGTGAAACTAAAGCAGTGCTAAAAGGTCATATTGGTTTTGTGAAAAAAGTTGAATTTTAGTTCAAATCCTTACTCTGCTAGACAGAAATTATTATTTCTGATTAGCATGGTATTTTAAAAAGTCTCATTGCCTGAAAAATATAACTGTAATAGACACATAACTGATTAAACCCCAGCTCTTGACAGTAAATGTAGGCTTAATCATTCTTGTTATCATCATTTGTTTGTCACTCAGTTTGACATGTCTAAAATTAGGTTCTGCCCCTCCAAACAAGATGGTGTGTAGAAATCTCCTTGTGTTGGGTGTGAAAGTTCTCCCACAGCAACACGACGAGTGACTGACATAGAGTTCCTTGGCTGCAGAGGTGTTTGCAGGGTGGAGGTGTTAATCGTAGTCTTTAGAGGCAGGCACTGCTGTCTCCCATCAATCGAATGCCTACCAGAGCGTTGCTGAACGTACTGGAGCAGTGAGGGGCCTTACACACACTTGGCCATAATGATGTGTAGTACAGGGAAGCTGGGAAATGTTTCAGCTGCCATTATGGCTGAGTATCAGTATCAGTATCACAAAAAGACATTAGAAAAGAAATCTAATCGCTGTTTCTCAGCTTTTTAAGTAAAGATGAAATCGGCAGAATTCATTTCAAATGGGTAACCACCTTTATGCAATATTCAGAGACAGAGCAGCTGAAGAGGCAAAAGTTCAGATAGTTTTGTCCAGATACATCTGAATTCCCTTATAGTTTTCTCCTTGACTCTGAAGTCTGTAAGGAATCTGTGTAGTAGGGACTAATTTTCAGCGTTTCATCCAGCATCATAATTACAACCCATGTGAGTCGAGAGGGTTTGATTAGCATGAGAACATCAGCTACTACTTTTATAGTTAACCTTACTGTAAGGAATGGGGAGCATAATTATGAGTAGATTTCTAAATATACAGCACATATTAAAGAAAGTAGGATGAGAATGTTTGCATCTCAAAGGACTTAAATTTAGGTTCTGATGACAAAACAAGTAGGTGATTGCATGCAGTTGCGGACAAACACTAGCCTGGAAAAGGGAGCTAACAGGAAAACACTACAGAGACAAAATGCATTATCATTTTGATTCACATAACAAATTCACCTTCTCAATTCCAGTGTTATTCTCCTCTCACTTCTCTTCACACATGCACACAAAGCACATATTTATTCCAGTATGGTTAGTAATTTAATAGCTTTGACACTGTTTTTCCTGTAACAGCTGCCCATTTAAATCTCACCAACCAAACTTCTAATAGAAACTAAATGTAGTTATTGAGGGTCAGATGCTCAGAGAGAGCTGCAAATCACAGAACACAAGTCTTGAGGGAAATGTCTGAGCGTAAAATATGTTGCTTACCTTCGTCTGAACCTAATGATTCACTTTGTACAGCAGAGGCACAGATGGCTGTGCATCTGAGGTCTCCCTTAGCCGTATTTCCTTTCCTCCTGATAGGTAAGTGAAATCACATGAAGAGGTCCTAGATCAGTCCTGTACTTCTGAAAAAGCACTGTAAGGCTGGTGCTTCTTCAGTCAATTTGAACAGATACAGGGACAGGGATGAGAGGTGTCAGGCTCTAGAGGGTCCTGACATTCAAATGTAACAAGATCTCCCAGAGGAATCTCATTTTGTCTGCCACTTTTTTTTCTATTTCTATTCTTGGTATATTTTATGGCTTTGAGGTACAAGCCTCTCCTTAGCTCTTCTTATCATCATGAAGTCTTTGGAGGTAGTCATGTCTAAAGTACTCCTCTGTGTTCTGTTTTTGAACACACTGCTATTTCAAAGGGAAAAATAAATGCTAGAAAGACAGGAGATGCAGGATTTGTCACCTGCATAAGTCCAAACCAGTCATTTTAGTTATTTCTGAATATTAGAAAGCAACTATATTAGAAGTTTTCAATCAGAAGACCGCCAATGCATTTTAGTCCTATCCCATAACATTTTTTCTGTTTGTGTTTTGGACCTTGTCTGTAGAAGAGATTCGGAAAAAGATTTAAAGGTTTCTTGCAAATGCCAGTAAGTGAAAAATCTGAAATTTGTACAATTTCAGACAATAAATTGCAACTGGAAAGTAAGTCTTCTGTTGTAACTCCCTGTATTATATGGTTTTAGAATTTTTTTGAGCTGAAACCTTTTTTAAACTGTTACTTTTTGAGCGGAAACCTTTTTTAAACTGTTACTTTTTGGTGCCAGGTCCTAAAAATAAAAATATGGCATAGTTTTCCATACTGTTATGTTCTGAGTTGTGCTTCACCTCACAGGAGTTTAACAAGGTTCTTCTTTTCATATTCATAGACTGATTTTTGTCACTTGCAGTTTTACAGAATGTGAAAATAATTCAAATTCGGGCAGAAAATATACCCAGGACTCTCACCTCTCTCCACACTACTCAGGCATACACATGTACACAATTACATCATTATTCTAGTAGTAATATTGATCCATTTGTTGTCGAGTGTAATCTCCCACCCTGAACTGTGAACACAAGTTAAATGTTAGCTGGATACTCAAAGAAGATTGCATATCACAGAAGAAAACTTGAGAGAGTTGTGCTTAAAATTTCTGGTCCCAGTTTGAGCACATGGTATGAATTCAATAGTTGTAATTTCCATACACTCTCTAAAGAGGGTGAATTCTAAGGACATCATTAGAGATGTGGTGGGACCAGTTTGATTGCATGTTAATCTAATGCAAATCCTGATCTTTTGTGATGCTGGCATCGTTTTTCTCAATGTAACATCACTGAACTCACTTTGAAAGATGAGTTTTCCTAGTGATTAATGAATATTATTGAGGCGTGCAACCTGGCTCACCACGTCTCTACAAGCATGTGTCCTTAGAAGCTGAGTTGGAAACTGAGGGTCAGTAATCTTTAATACATAAATAAAATGTTTAACACTAATATTATTTCCATGTTTATTAAACCATAATGAAAACTGAAACATTTGTGGGTTTCATTTTTTCTAAGAGTGATTCTATTTACTGCAATAGCATTAGATGGTGTGTGGTATGAGTCACATATTTCAGATGACACAATTCTTGTTAAAGGCCTAGGACATTCATTTAAAGGTGTTTCCAATCCCTTCCAAGGAAAGTCAGACAGGACATAATTCCCTTCTTCCAGAGTAACTTCAGTCACACATCACAGTGTCATACATATAATTTAATAACAGCAAGCAGCACATAACATCCAGTGGGCTGAACTTGCTTCTGCAAGTTCATTTTACTTTCCAGTATAAAATGTTCATAACATATTGTTTCAGCTGCTCAAGATTTAATAAACCTTTTTCCTGTAAGGTGAAGGACTTTGCTCTTTTTGCTGCTGTTGCTATATGTTTTGATATTTTTTTTCAGGATGAGGTCAAGAATGCAAAAA
Organism: Pachycephala philippinensis; assembly: GCA_013397055.1. NCBI lineage: Eukaryota > Metazoa > Chordata > Aves > Passeriformes > Pachycephala > Pachycephala philippinensis. Next base: position 327,112 of record VWZT01011623.1, read on the forward strand.
TATTTGAAAGAGAGGGCCACAGATTTTGTTTATTTGTCTTTTTCTTTTTGTAGCTATTACGAAGCTGCTAGAGATCTTTGTGCCCAGAGAAAAGCCATTATATCAGGATGAATTTTCTTACTGTAGGATGTATGTAGTTCAGACAATAAAGCAATCCAAATAGTGAAGGTTTGTTTAGTGGAACCATGTCTACAGTATCTTGGAAAGGATTCTTTCCTCTGAGTTCACAATGTTCAGGTCAGGAGACTATATTTTGATTCAGCAACTATTACAAGAAGGATATAGCATCAGCCACATGAGGCAAAATGAAAAAAGCCTGACTGGGATACTTAGTGAAAGATGACAGCGAAGTTTTCATTGACATCACTGCTAGGTAACCTCTGAAAACACATGGCACTTACCTGGTGGCCTAAAACTGGGTCCAAGTACCTCAGTGAATATTTGCTCAAGAACATAACTCCTGCTGTTCTTTCATATCTGCAGAGAAGAGTAAAGGGAGGCAAGCAGAAGTGCTGGGCAGAGTTTTACTATACTTTTTTTGTATATTATGCTGTTTCTAGGAAACCGATGACAAAATTGGTTGGGTTTTTTTTCTGAAACTGAATATATCTTACCAACTTGTTGCTGAGTATTCTAACTGCTTACATGCTTTACTATCTAGTTATCTATGTAACTGAAAGAATAGTTGTAACAAAGAATTATATTGAAGTTGCTAATTTCATAATTTGTGAGGAATATGAGTAGTAGATGAGGAACTGGACAAAACACGACATTGAGAAGGAAGACTGGGGAGAAATCTCCTCCTACTCCACTTTCTAGGCTGATGGAATTTAGTCATTTTAGAGGTATTCTTGCCCAGGAAAAAGTCCACTAGTACTTGTTTTCTTTTCAAGATTTTGGTGTATATATTTGCGGGGGAGTAAAAAAAAAGCGCCAAACCAACCAACCAAAAAATAGCAGCCCCAAAATAAGAAAAACACAGTTCCCAGTGCCTCACCCCACCAACTTTAACAGCATACAAAGATTTTCCAGACATTTTACAATACAAGCTTGCTTTAGAATTGTCTATTCCAGAGTGAACATTTTTCAAGCTTGATATATAGTGCAGCATAAAAAATCATTTAGTTGAATTAAATAATGGTTCTGTTTTCTTTTTCCTTAAAATGATAGGACTTGGGATTGTATCAGTGATGTTCCTTGTTACTTAATACCAGATCCCCAAATGCGGTTATGCATCCAGTCTCTCCAGTCCCAATTCCCCTGAAGCACATTCCCAGTCTAACACTGAGTTCACTGGGAACAGGATATGTTCATCAGCCACCATTTTGTGGCTTCATAACTTTGAGATGAAATCAAAACTCTTTTTCTGGTAATTTCTAAGAGACTGGATAATGTGTGATGCTGCCTTGGCCCCATCATGCAGGACAGTTCATCTGATGTACCTTTTGTGCTAAACACTCACTTCTGGTTTTAGATACACTCATTTCCTCAAGACTCATTTAGACCACGCAAATGGCAAGACAATGCTCTCCATTATAAAAGCACAGTAAGTTATCTGGCAAAAAGGTTTAGAAATTGTCTCAGTCATCTGTATTTTCCTGCAAGATAGTTAAAGGCTGTTTCACACTGAGGAGAGTGAAGATGATGGCTCCCTGTTTATCGTCTCTTCTGCTTTGGCTCACCATTCTGAAGGTCCTAACCTGGACATGTTGGAAGAGCTGTTGCATAAGTACTGCTCCAGAACCCTAAAAGTCCTTTACTTATTCTACTTCCAGCATTTTTGTGGTAGATTTTGGTATAATTTTAAAATAAAAGGTTTTTCCTTCCAATTTGGCACTCATAGATTAAAAACCCATCACGTTTCTTTTCTTTTTTTCCCTAATACATCTCTAGAGTCTCTTTTTCATTGTATTTGAATACTTTTTTATTTGATTGTCTTTATGCACTTTTTTCTCCCCTACTGTCCTTTGGAGCTACTTGACATAGACAGAAACAGCGTGCTAGCAATGAGCGAGAGAAGCTCTTGGGAAAGTTAAAAATTAAGTAAGATAAGATTATTTCTTTGTGGCTTAAGTCTTTTTTTTCCCCTACATGAAGATGATTTTTGATTCCTGACCCGCAACTACTCTGTGTGTCCTGCTATGGGCAGTTGGTTACTGCCACAAAAAAAATCCAACCAAACTACTCAGGAAAGCACAGCTAAATCAAGGAGAGCCCAAGAAATGCTTCAGTCAGCCCGTATTTGCCTCTAGAGGTCTCCCAACTCTTCTTACTTTTGAAAGCCCAAACGAATGCACTTGTCACCTCTGCCAGCTGCCTTCAGCATGTGGTCTCTCCCTTTCTGGCCATCCCATCATGCCCTGGCCCTCAAAATTAGCTGTGTAGCATTTGTGTTTTGTGGTTCTCAAATACAATTCTTTCTTGTTGCTACTTAGCATTATTGTACCCTGTCAACTGACCTCAGTACAGCTCAGGCAGAAAGATTTGTTACTGCTATTTTGAGGACAAATACTGGGTAATGCAGACAGTTTGTGCCATAGTAAAATCTGGTGACTTTAAATGAGCATTAAATTGGCGTATTCCATGAATACATTTCCAAGCAAAGTGTATGCAAAACTGAGTGGTATTAAAATGTCCTTGGAGTACTTGTCAGCAGAAATATGGAATCCCCACAAACCTTTGGTAATGGTCATGCTCCGCTCCTAGCAGCATCTCAGAATGTGTCAGCTGGAAAGGCATCTCTGCCAGGTTTCTTTCTTTCTTGGTGCTGATGGTGGGCTGACTGTCCCAGCTTTTGCAAATGGAATTCAGGAATTGTTTTGTAGGCGTTTCTCATCCTGCTTCATATTATTGTTTTATTTAGGTGTGGTTTTTTTCCCAAGTGTTTTTGTCTAATTTGCATCAGTAAGAAGACAGATTCACTCCCCGAATCAGTACAGTATAACACTTCCCTGTTAGCATAATCCAGGAGCAGACTGAAGCAGGATAGGGTGGCATATCATACCACCCATTTCAATGTGAATTTAGACCTATTTTCACCCTCTGTGGGAGAAGAACATGGCTGCATTCAGAATGCCAGCAGGAACTCAGCAGGAGCTGCTGCTCTCAGGCACAAGATAGAGGCAATCAGGTGCTTCCTGCAGGTGCTGTGGAGCTGCTTGGTTTGGATTGCTTCCTCTCACACCAGCAGGATGCTGTTGGTCCTGTCCTGAGAAAAGGAAGTGGGTGCTGGCTCACAGCCAGCAACCTGGCAGCAGCAACTATCTCTCATGCACCTTGTCCCTGGGAATGAAGGGTTTCTCCTCACTCTCACATTTTAAACACCAAATGAAAAAGATTGAAATGGCCAGCCTGATTTAAACCAAGCAGACTCTGAGGCATCCAGGCAAAATAAAAAACAAACAAAAAAGAGACTTAATTTAAAGGGCAGTTCGCTAGGGGACCAACCTTCGCAGGAAAAGCTTTTTGTGAAAAATTGGAGGAAAACAGGAACACGGATCATGTATCTCAAACACACAGTCAGTAATGCTGTTGTACCCCAACTGATGTCTCATATCTAGAGCCCTGGGTTGGAGAGAGATTTGGTTAACTAATGATTGTGTGGGGAGTGAGAAAATGCTATATATAAATATCCATCCTGTTTCAGTGGAAAATAATCAGATGTTTGGAGACATTAGGGTTTTTCATAGGGTACAACATGCTATGAACAAAATTAGTTCCCAAGTCACTAGAAAATACACATAATTCATATGATAAGTCTTTAAAATAATATCATACTATTTTTAATATGTATATTTTGGATTTTTGAAGAATGACATTTGAAATTTGTTTCAGAAATAATATTGTGGCTAGGAATATCGTAGATTTTTAAAATTTTTCATTAAAATATTAAGAGGCACATGGCCATGGCCATTTTTGGTTTAGTGCAAATAAACCAAAAGATTTCCCGGATTCCAATTTTGGTTGTTAGTTAACTATGTTTTAAAGTAGGGTTTTTTCGTGGTGAATGGATTTGGGTGGGCGCTTTTGAATTTTGATTGACCCCTAAAATCTGTAATACTTGTTTTAACTTAGGGAAAATGTCATTAAGAAAAAAGTGCATTCAAACCTGTCTGGAACAAGGAAAAGAGGCTGCTAAGTAACTATTACTATAAGGTTACTGTAGTAAGGAATTCTCACTTTTCCATGTTCATTCAGATCTCAAATTTCTGACCCAGATGGGAAGCAATGAGGACTGTGTCTCTGGCTTTAAATAAGACAGATGCTTCTTTCTGAAGAACTATATTCAACCATCAAGCAGCAGCTGGATAAAAAAGAGACCAACAATAAGCTGTAAGAGTGATGAGCTGCCTAAGAAGATGAAAGCACGGCCTAAGAAGATGAAAGGAAATCTGTTCAGTCTGAAAAATACCAAGGGAAGACCTAAGGGATCATTAAAAAGGAAAGCAGATGATGATCACTTAGTTCCTGCAGGTAAGAAGTCAGATGTTATGGTGTTAACTTTGAGAAACCACGATTTAGAGGTTCATATCAGGGAGGTTCTTCTGGTGGTAAGGAGGGTGAAGCAGAGGAATAGATTACCTGTTGGGTGTCGTATCTTCCTCACTGGAAGATCTGGAGAACTAGTTATAGAGTCCAAAATATTTTGTATTGCAGGACAGTCTGGTCTCCTGTGACTGGGAGTCCTTGCTGTGCCCCAATTATCCAGACAAAATAATCATCTCCTTCCCATTCCTAATCATCTCCTTCCCATTCCCTACCCTGTTTTCCAGGCGAAGTAAAACAAGGCGTAGGCCCCAAAGCAGATAAAAATTACTGGTGGCAGATCCCTGGTTCAGCTGATATGGGGGTGCAATGGTGAACTTCCATCACAGGTTGCAGCTATTTGGTGGCTGCCATCATGGATTAGGCAGAGAGATAAGCTGTCTAGCTTCTCTGCAGATTCTTTTCAGTCTTACTTTTTGGTGATCTGTTGCAGAAAATAGTCAGAGACAGGTTTGAGCTGACAGCTAAACTGATGGGTCATCACCACGCTCCTTCATACGGGGGAAGAGTGGAAAACACATCCTAGGACAGTATTGGTACCCCGTAATGTGGCTGTGTGGAGGTGACAAGGTACTTTTCGGTTGCAGAATTAGATACCTGGTACCACAGGTGTGATTCTGACCCACCAGTCTAGAATGCCAAATATTATGTGCAGCTTTGACAGCCCTGGGGATGATGTGATAGCAACAGAAGGAAGGTAACTCTGCAAATTTTCTCACGTGCTTGCCTGAGTAAGGAGACACTTGGTAAAAAAATTTTCAGATTCTCCTGTTAGAACTCTGCCTCTTGAGTGAGAAATTAATTCATTTTGACAGTTCTAATGGAGATGGGAAGATAGGCATTGAGCTGCTTAACCTTTTTTCTCTTGCTCCCTTTCTTTTCCCTGATAAACTCGTGTCTGCCCACCAGCTCTGGCAGGATGAATATATGAAGTATTTAGATACTTCAGCAATGGCATCAGTCCCCTAGTGCCCCTGGAAACGTCTCCAAGGGCTTTCTTCTTCATTGTTCTCCTTACTTCAGGAGTTGTCTCCAAACATAGCAAATTCTTGGGAATCGAAATTGAAAAATCTGTGCCAAAGCCATAAAATTCTATCTTCAGAGCTGGTGTCAGTATCTGCTCTTGGAGACTTCTCCATAACCATGTCATAGGTAAAAAATAAGGCACCAAAGAAACACTCAGAATAATATTCACATTTCCTAGCTATCCTTTTAAAAATAGCTCTGATTACTGTGCATCACGTGCTAGATGTAAGAAAAAAAATCATCTGCCAGCAGAATTTAGAAAAGCTGATGACTTTAAAGACTTTCAACACAGAGCTGCCACTGATAAAAACTTGCTGTGACTCAGCTATGCTTTGCGTAAGAGCAGGTCATTTTGCTACTCACTGTTGATTACTGCATTTAAACCCCTCTGAGGTCTTCCAAAGGTCTGTGAACTGTTAGAAAGTGAATGTTAAATTGAGTATCTATTAACAGAAAAAGTGATTTTCAAGGACTGGTTGATAAAATTTAAAATATAATTAAAGATGCTCAGGTCCACATATATAATAAATGGCCCATATATTTTCTTATTCTACTGTAAAGTACAACAGCATTCAAGTTCAAGGTAAAACCAGGTGAAAATATTTTATTCACTTAAGGCTTAAGGCTATAAAAGGTTTACCTACTTCTATACAGAAAGCAGGAGAGTTTATCTGCTTTTGTGTTCAGTATTACACCAAAGAGTAAAGCAAGAATGTTAAATAAGTAAAGTCACAAAAAGGCTCCAGAAAAAAAAGATTTGTTCCAAATCAGCTCATGCACATGTATCTAAATATAAATATTATATAAAGACTATTCCATACTAGATATATTTCATAAATACATGTGAATAATTCCATACTAGACAGAATAATGTGTCTGGGTGCAAACTGGGCAGACGGGGACCAGGCCTTGGTGCCAGCAAGTTTAACACCAGCCAGCAGTGTGTCCTTGCAAGCAAGGAACATAACCAGCAGGTCATGGAATGGGCTATTGCTGGAAGGCACTTCCAAGGCCACATTGGGAGTGCCCTGTCCGGATCTGTCTCTCACAAGGCGGGACTAACAAGAGAAAATGACAAATTTGAGAGTCCAGCAGAAAACCTCTACAATGGTCTGGAGATGGAGCACTGAGGGAGCTGGTGTTGCTCAGCCTGGAGAAGAGAAGACTACAGAGGGACCTGGTATTTGTCTCCAACTACCTAAAGGTGTATTACAGAGAAGAAACCAGACTTTCCTCCGATTGGCACATCAAGGAGACAAGAAGCAACAGTCACTATCTACAAGAAGATAAATTCTCACAGGCTATAAGGAAGAATTTTTTCATCTTGGAAGTGAATAAATGCTGGAGCATTTTTCCCAAAGAGGTTGCGAAGATTCCAGCCTTGGAGGTCTTCAAAACTCAGTTAGTCAGGATCCTGCAAAACCAGGTCTAAAGTGGAAATTATACTTCCTATGAACAATTCAATGATTCTGTTTTATTCATCTGTTTTTAAAGTTTTCTTATGATAGAGACTCTACTATCTCCCCAGAAAATCTATTGCAGTGCTTTCCACAGGAGTGAAAAAAAGTACTCAAAGCAACTGTACATTTTGAGTGGACTAAATCAGCTTCTTGAAATATTTGCAACCTTTAAATTGCAGTGCTATGACAATGCCTATCAACCAGAGGGTGAGACTGAACACACTGTACTTCTTCTAACTGAGTTGATGAAAATGGAAATAGTTAAGCATTTAAATCATGGAATTGCATTATCTAAAGCAGGCGTTAGCAGCCTGTTCCTTGCTAGAGACTGAATATGTATTTCAAACCCCTTTGTCAGTCCCTGTATTAAAGCTTTACAAAATTAATGATTAAAATAGATATGGCTGCAGAACACATGAAATTATTTCATTCCTTCAAATAGTTCTCCATCTCTATTTTTGTAAGACAGATAAGAATATACATGAAATATATTATTCCTGATTTGTGATATTCTAGGAAGTTAATTGCCAAAGATCCATTGCTGTATTGCCCAAAGATTGTTGTATCTGGACATTTAGGATGAACCCCAAAAGCACATGTTTCTGAAAAAAAGGCTGTAGAATCTTAATCTTAAGCACTAGCATTTTTTCCTCATTGTTTTTTTGATTTGCCACTGCATTAGATGGTATCCCAGCACCTAATTTTATTCTTCTCCCAGGAGTATTAACAAATCTTTCATAAACTTCTAGCTAATTTTGTATTCATTGCCCATCCTCTTGCTCACTTTATTTTTGTGTTTGTATTAAAAGTAATGCAGGTCAACCTCTGACTTTTATTTATATTGCTATATTTGGAACATGTAGTTTGTTCTTTTGCCCTCAGTAACAGGCACATACCATCAGCTCACTGGTCTCCAGAGTCTCATATTCAGCATGTAAGTTGAAATGCCTTTTTAAACAACACAGAAGCGTTGTCGAACAGAAAACAATGCTGTACAGAAAGTGAGTATATGAAGTATGTATCTTCTGTAAACACTAAGGTCTATGTTCATCAGATGTATCTATGTCATCTCTTTATACTTCCAAGTCTCATTTCTACTGTTAGTGACTGTGGCTCAAAGGATTTTGTCTTAAGTCACTGAAAGGACATTGTTTTTGCAGAGGATCAAGACTCATATTTTCAGGGTCTCCAGCTGTGTGCTTAAATTCAGTAGTATTGTTCTACCAAATAAAATACTTGTATTAAGAATGGTAGAAGCAAGTTGTCAGTTCCCAATAGAAATCAGATAGCTGATCGGGTTTTTTTTCTAACAAACCCAGCTCTGACTCTCCCAGGATTTAGAGTTTTATCCTAGTCTATGGCTCGATCCACTCAAGCATCCGGTGTGCCACAGAAGATTTTGAGGTTAAGCTCACCCATTGCAGGTTTATTTTTCTCTGTTCATACGGGGTAATCATGAAGTGCTGGCACAGCACTGGCAAGATGAGGAATTGATACCTTTAAAACTGAATCTTACCTTTGTCTGTTGAATTAACTACTAAAAGATTTTTTTGTCTAAGGCTGGGATTGTTCTCATAAACAAGAACACATTTAACCTAACTTTTGAAAGTGTACAAAGACTAAATGCAAATAAATCTTACAATCCTTGAACTGGCAAAAAAGCGGATATATCCTACAAACAGTGAAAAATTCCCTTTCCAGGGTAGCATTTCTATACTTCAGAGGGAAACTAAAAGACAGATTTTAGTTTATAGATAGAATCCTCTCTGCTTAGTTTATACCCAGGACATAGTGTGACCAGAAAACTCGTCTGTGTTGGCCCTAGAGACCTTCTGGCCATTGGATTATAACCTATTATATTCCACAGAAGGTAGATAATGTGCTTCATGAGAACATGGTGCACGTCTTCCCTCATGTCTCCTAAATTGTCTTCAGGGTATTTCTGTGAGTGTGGGTCTATAAGAGCTGCAGAGGCTCATATATGGCTTTGCTGAAGGCTGATCTCCCTTTGCAGCAGAATCATGCTCTATGCTCTAGAGCTGCTCTGGAAAATGTGTGCTGTAGCATGGAGGCAGAGAATGGTACACAGAAGAGGTGTGGAGGTAATGTTTCTGCACGTTTTCTATTTCAAGCCTCAACACAACCAAGCTGAGGATAAAACTGGGAATTACATTGATTATTTTGTGTGTTACTAAAGTTAATTCAACATTACTGTATCTCATTTCTGATAAGAGTTGCGTGAGTCAGATCTGTCAGATTGAAATATATCTAAGTATATAAAGCATTTTTCCAAACAAATTGATTTGACAGTGATTGTCCAAGTCAAAGCATCACAAGTAGGACACCTCTTCTCATGGTTTTAAGTGCTTGTTTCTAACAAGCGTCCTAGAAAATTAGTGTAGTTTCTCTTACAACTTGTGAAAGGAATGTGGTGGGTTGACCCTGTCTGGACACCACCCGCACACCAAAGCTGCTCTATCCCTCCCCTTTTCAGCTGGACAGGGGAGAGACAATATAACAAAACGTTTGTGGGTTGAGATAAGGGCAGGGAGGGATCACCCAGCAGTAATTGTCATGGGCAAAACAGATTTGACTTGGGGAAATTAGTTTAATTTATTACCAATCTAATCAGAGTAGTTTAATGAGAAGTAAAACCAAAAATTAAAAATGTCTTTTCCCACCCCTCTCCTCTCCCCAGGCTTTACTTTATTCCTGATCCTCTACCTTCTCTCAGCAGTGCAGGGGGATGAGGAGTGGAGGCTGGAGTCCATCCATGACCGTTTCTGCTGCTGCTTCCTCCTCTCAGTCTTCCCCTGCTCCAACATGGGTCCTTCCCATGGGCTCCAGTTCTTCAGAAACAGGCTTCTCCAGCTCCAGTCCCTTCCACAGGGTCTCAAGTCCTGCCAACAAATCTCCTCCAGCATGGAGTCCTGTCTCCACAGGTTCACAGGTCCAGCCAGGAGCCTGCCCAAACATGGGCTTCCCAGGGGATCACAGCCTCCTTTGGGCATTCACTTGCTCCATGGGGGGGTCCTCCACTGGCTGCATGGATATCTGCTCCACCATGGGCCTCCACAGGCTGGACTCTGGGAGTACCACTGCTCCACCATGATCTTCACCACTGACTGCAGGGGAATCTCTGCTCTGGTACCCAGAGTGTTTCCTCCTCCTTTTCTTTCTTCACTATAAATTTATATACATTGAAGTGATGATCTGACCCATTTCAGACTTAATTTCCAATGAAATAAGTTTCCCACAAGAGCCTCCTGACAAGATCTTGATTAATGATAAACAGGGCTCCCTCTGATTAACTGGGATGTAGGTAGTCAATGTTCTTTGCCTAGGGTTTGCTGGTCTGTGGAGCTCCCTTCACAACAGGCTCATTTAGTTTTATCGTCTTTTTTTCAGAGCTGATTTAAAGCTTTGAGCTGTTTCTCACTTTGATGCATACATTTGCTCTCTTCTCAGCTTTATGCACTGAATCACCTCTTAGAATCCTCGGCCTGAAAAGCAGACTAAAAGGCTTAACTAAAAGATTTTTATTTATTTCATCTTTGTGGGAATTTCATAAGGAAGAAGCAGTGTAGCAGGATCCTGAAGGCAGCTGAAGAATTGCACAACATGGCCCAGAGTCACACTTTTACAGACTCTGGCTTCTCACTAAAATGCTTAGGTCTATCAATGGAGATGTAACTGCTCTGGCAGCAAAAGTCCCCTTCTCCTAGCAAAAAGAATTCTCTTTAGTGAATTATAGGAATTTGTACCTGATGTTAGGCAGTTAAATACTTATCTGGTGGTGATGTGCTATTGTCACCAGCAGCACAAGGCACATCGTCTGACCCATTGATGCGTGTGATACTAAAGGAGATATTCAGAGCTCATACCTTTGTGATCAGAGACCTTTTCACGGCCCGAGCTCTATCTAGGTACTTTCAGTCACCTTCAGTTTATTTATTATCATTTCATTTCACATGTCACCCTTCCTTTTCCTACAAGTACTTCTGAGCCTTTCTCCACGCTACTGTACTCTAATGAGCCCTCTGCCATTACAGTTTCCATTCTGTCCTTCAAAATACTCTCATCAAACCCCTTTTATCACTTTTTTTTTTTTTTTTTTTTTTTTTTTTTTTTTTTTTTTTTTTTTTTTTTTTTTTTTTTTTTTTTTTTTTTTTTTTCCCCTTNTTTTTTTTTTTTTTTTTTTTTATGTTCAGGACATGCTACTATCTCAAGAAAATAGAAAAAATAGCATAATCAAGAAAATACTAAGAAAAACATCCTCTATATAAATCTGTAAATGTCACCATATTTTCTTTTTCTTTGGATGTTTTACCTCCAGCTGGTGTTCTATCTTCATTATCTCCATTACAGTGTGCTTAGAGAGGCCAGGGCCTATCTTTGCTGTGCCAGTAAGACATCTTGTGTATCTGAACCTTGAACTTAGGAAGTGTTTGGCCCTTAGTCAGCTTTGTGATTTATTATGTCTTAGATATTCGGTCAGTAATCAAGTGCTTTGCAAGACCAGCAATGTATAAACAACAACTAATGCTGTCTGGCCCTCAGCCTCTGTCCTTGACCTGGCAACCGAAAACTCCTTTGAAGGGTAAGTATTTTATATGGGATGAAGGTGTGAAAACTGTTGGTGCCTGAGCCAGTCAGGTGGACTGCAAAGGGTGCTTCTAGCTTTTCAAGGTCTTGTGTGCTGATGATGGGGAGCTGCTCTTACAATCAGAGGAAGTGAATTGTAACAGGAAAAAGTGAAGATGCCTGAGCATATTTTGTATAACTTCTCTTCTTAGTTCTCTAAGAGAAGAAGGTTTCAATTTCTCAGTTTGTTAGCCCATTTCTCCACCGTATGTAGTATTTAAAGTAATTAAATTGACAGTAGCTAGGATGTTCCAAAATGTTCAGTTCTAAAAACTGTGATGAAGACCAGTGACTGGATAGACAGGCAGGATCCAAGTTCATCATATCACTGAAGAAAATGATGGTTTAGTTCTGTCAAATAGAAATCCCTAAGAGGAGCAGCAGACCATTTGGTAGCTGTAGCTTTGAACTAGTCCTAACCTTGTTGCCACTTACTCATCTCAGTGGGTGTGGAGCATTTGGTGGAGCTGGAGGCACCCTGGGAGGGAGGACACAGAAAAGCTTCAGTGATGTTGCATGTGGGTGGAGATGCACAGGAGGTGCAGGACATGGAATCAGCAGGAGCTGGGATCTGTTGCTACCACTGCCTGTAGACAACTGGTGGTGTATCTTTGATAGATCAACACTGGAGCACTGATGGAGAAATGCTTTGAAGGAGAAATACTTTGAAGGAGAAATCCTTTAAAGGAGAAATACAGTAAGCATAATGTCACCTTAAATTTCATTGTTGTTACTACTGTTTTTATTTGGGTTACTCTAAGCATCCTTCTCCGTAGTTTTTTTAATTCCTTTGACACAAATATCTTTGAGAATGAGATATGAGAGTCAATCAGCCAGTGACACTGAATTCTGCCTGTCTGGATCTTAGTGTAGAATCAAATCCTATTCAGCTATATGAGTTAAAGAAGTCTGTAAATGTTTATGGTATTAGGTATTCAAAATTTTGTAATAAATGTGTCACAAGATGTTCTCTCCTGGGCAGTCGGAAATGTATGGAGTAGGATACAATTTAAAAGGACTGAAAAGTCTTCCCGTCCAGTCATTTTTATTAAATACACAGAGGAGATTGGAAAGGGATTTGATAACTTGCAGAACAGTTTTTGCAATATAAGTTTATCTAATCTGTCACAGGTTTATATAACCCACACTTTCCTGTGGCAGAAATGATACATGAAGTAACTCAGTTTTGCAATTGTTTTCAGAATTCATTGAAGTTAAAAAAAAAACAACAACAAAAAAAACAACAACAAAAAAAGGAGATAAAATTGTTAGTGGTTGAGAGCTCAACTTTCATACAACTCCATGAAACTCTACCCTCTAATTACTTTTAAACCAGTAGTTTGTGAATTTTGCCTCAAAATTAAAATGTTGGATGAGGATGGGAATCTCACTTTGTTTATACCTCGGATTAAAGCTGACTTCACAGATTTCAGGTAGGTGAGATCATATAATCTTGTTCAATGGGTTTATTGTCTTGGGATATAGTAAGTATTGTTATGATACACTTTTATGAAAACTATCATAATAGAATAATGTATAAGGGCCTTTTTCTGTGAGATGTACAGTTTGGGAGTTCAACTCTGGATAAATTTAATATATAAATTGCTTCATCTTGTGGTCCCACAGGGCTTACTCTGTAAAAGCTACATTCTGTTTTGGATTTTTCTGTAAACTATATATACTCCATCTCCAGAAATGCTAGTTATCCTTCTCTCTCAAGTTGTCTTAATTTGATTGACATCATCCCTTCAACTCAGAATAATTTGTGCTTTGCTCAAAAAGTGTTTTTTCTATCAAATAATACATGATTTTCTTTAAATGTAGAAAAACATTCTCCTTTTTCCCACTGTATTATCTAGTCTAATATAAAATACAATTTACAAAGGTTGCCTTAGAAGGGTTCTCTAAGCATTTTAATAATTATTACTAATTTTCCTTTCAAAATTAGATTTTCTGAAAGCCATTTTCTCTACATATTTATAAAACTTAAAATGACTGGACAATTAATTATGTTTTATTTAGTACTTGTCCATTTATAAGTGAAGCATCTTGTAAACATAATAACATGAGAAACAAACTGCTCCCTTCACTCCCACTTGTATCTCTAATCATAAACACTGAGAATTTGGCTTATCATACTCGTTGCCAATCCATACCTGTGTTGCCACTTGCTCAATGTACTAATTCTAATGTGCTTTTCCAAGTAAGCAAACTAGTCTGCAGCTTCTAGTATGGATTTCCACTCACAGCACAGGCCAGGAAGCAGCTCACTACTTTGAGAAGGAACACTGGAATAATGACTCTTTTGCTTTTAGAACTCTGTAGGGTATTAGCTTTCAATTAACTTTGACATGTCTGACAACATTACCTTGGCAGTTTTAAAATCTCAGATTAAAATGCTACTTGAATACTAATGTCACTCCTCAAATAAAGGCTTTCTCACTTCATTTAGAAAAAAAACACCAAAATATTTATGTTTATGTACATTTTATCTTCTGTTCTTTTCATTTTGTTAGGAAACCCTGTGCCACGATAGCATCATGTCGCTCATGTTTTTGCGTGATCAGTTTGATGAAGGAAAAAAGAGCAGGTGAGCCAACAAAAAGGCATGTCTTTGAAATGCCCTTTTTCCTTATGTTACATTAATTATAAATAAACATTTTCAGCTTCCATTTGTCACATGCTGTTATAGTGTGCCAATTCTCTCCTTTCTCTCTTGTGTGAGCATCCTGCTGCCAGCTGACCCTACTAACTCTGTGCGGGTTTGGTGGCATGACCTAAGGACCATGTGCAGGTTCTGCTTCTGCAGGTCTGGTCACATTTTATCATAGATTTTATCATTGAAAGGAATGGAACTGTGTTGCAAGACACTACAATATTTACTTGCATGCTTCCATTTTCCAATATTCAACCATTTCCTTTTGGCTTTCAGGGTCAGATCATCAAAGAGCTGTAAATCTGAACAGTCTCATCAAATATAATGGAGAAAAAGATTGATTTCTCAAGATTCTGTTTAAATTACAAAGAACACAATTTTTCAGGGGAACTGCCCTCTGCTTATTCCCTTGACAAACTTTAATCAATCTTAATACATCTTGCTTCCTAATGCAAACAGTGACATTGATCATAAAGGAACAAATCTCAAATTAGAGAAATTAAAAAGAATATCAGCTGTAAACTGGTGCAAACAGGGATTTGCTTCTTTTTACTTAGCAGCTTCTTTTGCGAGCATGTCTTCAGAAAACAATTACTGTGTTGGGTATTCCTTACTGTGGTGAGGCCCTGGAACAGGTTGCCTAGAAACGTTGTGGATGCCCCTTCCCTGGAAATGTTCAAGGCCAGGCTGGATGGGGCTTTGAGCAACCTGGTCTAGTTGAAGGTGCCCCTGCTCACATCAGGAGGTTTGGAACTAGATGGTCTTTAAGGTCCCTTCCAACCCAAACCATTCTACAATTCTATGATTCTCTGATATATTATCTGAAATATATTATTATGCAGTATTATCTGAAAGTTGACTGTGTGGTATTTCTCTGCTGAGGTATAGTTGTACCTAGACTGCATTTTTCTTCTTGTCTGTTCTCTTTGCAGTTTTCTAAACTACTCATTTAATGACATGCAAATGCCTGAACATTTATTGCAGAGGAGGCAGTACTTAATTTCAGGGGTCAGGGGATTTTATTATTTTATTTTGTTGATTCACGAGTTTATGTATGCATTAACTAAGAACAAATATTTTATTACTAGTTCGTTTCCTACTTGTTGGTTTATTAATTTTTAATTGATTTTATATCTCAGAAGTATTTGCTTTGTTTTAATATAAGAGATACAGTGGAGCAATTTTCACATTATATCAATTTGCTCCAGTCTATCTTTGGAAAAATCAATAAAATGAGGAGAAAATAAAGGCTGTGACTCACTGGCTGATATACACAGAAAAATGGCACTTTGCAATGCATTTTTTTAAAACAACTACGTAAAAATTCAGTATGGTTTGGTTCAGATTTGATCTCTCAACATATCTAAAATCCTTGGTGACCACTTTGTCACAGGGAAATTCCAGGTAGACCAGCAGCCCATGGTGTTACTGGAGCAGCATGCCACAGTGTCTCTTTTCCAGCTTTAGACTGCATTTCCACAGAAGGAGCTTTCAGATGCTGCAAGCTGACACTAATACCCCAGAACTGAAAGCCTCTTTATGCTCTGGAAGCTCAGAATCTCCTCTGGCAGGTTTCTGTCCTGCTGCTGAGGAGATTGGGCCTGGGGGTTGCAGGGTGGAGGGATGGTGTCTGCTTGCACCATCAATCCACCTACAATGCTCTTGGAGCAATGTGTGCTCATTTTAAAAGTCACGGACATTCTTGGGATGGGTTTAATATGGATGAATTTGCTGCTTGTCTTTTGGTGGGGTGATGAGTAATTTGATTTTATCTTTTCCTCTAGTTGTTAAAACGAAATGCATATTTTATGGCAAGGCTGTGGGATCCTTTCAAAATCATTATTTTTCATCACAGCTCATCTTGATCCTAATAGGAGATTGTTGCTCCTAATAAAACATGGACATTTTATTTCCCAGAGTGTTTGCAGTCTTCAAAAAGACAGATTCATTGGCTCTTGGCCACTCTTTAGTGCAGCACTACTTGCCCTTATATTTCTATTATGTATAGCATTGTTATTATTATCTACCATGATTATTGCTGCTCAGACATGAGACTCACTAGATTATAGATCAACTCTCTTAAAGGCTGTCTATTACAGTCTAATGTAAGGTCTCTGACTTCACATATTCTGCAGTAATTAGATGTTTTAACCAAAGTTTTTGTTTTACCTTTCAAAGAACATTATGCTCCAAACATTAATGAACCATGGATATTTTAACTTCTGCTTTGATGTCTTCAAAAATATCCTCCTTTCTGTTTCTTGATCTTGTTTTTGGCCTCAGAATTACTTTCCTCTTCATTACTCCCTGTGGAGGGTGAATTATTTCCTCACATGTCTGTCTTGTCCCACAGGCTCCTCCATTCATCAGGTATTCACAGTGGGTTTGTATCTCTTCTCCTTCATCCAACAACTAGACTTCCTGTAATTTCTCAAATTTTGCTTTAACGAAGTTGATTGCCAATCAAGAATGCAAGGAGTATAGACTGTGATTAGACACATGGAGATCAGACCCACAAATATAAGTGTGCTTAGACTATACTTGTATAATCAAGATACTCTGTGAAACATCAAGTAGATCTTAGAGCAGCAGTGGCAATTTCTGTGAGAAACGTTATATGAACTATTAAAAATGCTCCAAAACAGGGCCTGGTACAACACAGCAGCTGCCCCATGCTGCTCCATCCCACTCCTCTAATTTTTAAGAGATTGTAACCATTTAGGAAATAGAGCAAGAAACAAAAAATAGGTATAGCAAGATATCAACAAAGACTTTCTATATTGAATTAGATTCAGCATTAGATTAGATTCTTTGACTCTGGATGCATTTGTACCTGGTTTAGTATCTGTAACAGAAGTTTTTTACTCGGAGGTCAGGTTGGGATGGATTTTGTTCACATTTTGCACTAGACTTTCAAAAACATTTTAAATCCTGAATTCCATAGCAAAGGACAAGATGCCCACATATTTCCCTTCTTGAGCACTTTATTCTCAAGCTACAGACCAGCTTTCAAAAGGGACAGGTATGCAGTTGCACATGTGCAATTCCATATGTGTATAAATTTATCATATGCATGTATGTCCTGTAAGTGCAAGCTGTATTAAAAAATATAGCATTTACTGCTATACTATTCTGCTACTTCTTCTAGCACATCTGGCATCTTCCACGGAGAAACTTATCAATTTTTTAAAATGTCAACTTAAAAAATGCTGATGACAGACTACCTATGTGTAATCACTACTATGATTTGCAAAGTTAAAAGAAATTGAGTGATATAAATGTAATAATGAAAATAAATGTAAAAGAGTTAACTTTCTTCACGGTGGCTGAATTACTGGGGTAAGGCACATTGCAGTAGCCCCTCCAAATTGCAATGCAATGGTGCTGTCAGCATCACAAGTGCCTCCCTTGGCAAAAAGACCTTGTGAACAACTCCTGCAGGAGGAAATGGGTATGGCAGAAATGTAGCCTCTGGTTCTGACCCATGAGACAATAAACTAATTCAAACTGGCACAGGGAGATAAGTTGTTAAAATGTGGGAGTCCTGAACCTCTTATTTTTAAAGCAAGACAGTGCATTTTACACCCATAGGTGCCTCAACAGTATCCCAATGGTAGATCCCTGAGTGTCAAGGGAAGACATGGAAAATAAGAAGAAAGCAGGGAGTGGAAGGTTTTGCTTTCCTCTGCTGACTGAATTTTTTACAGCCATTTGTGTTGAAAGAAATAATCTAGAGATTCATGGAGGATTGGAACAGGAAAGTAATGAAAATACTAATAAATCCTGGAAACTACTGAACTATATATTTCTGAATGGTCTTTTTATTTCCTACCTATTTTCCTTCCTGTCTCAAGTTTCCATTCTGCAATAAGTCTGTATCCTAATTAAGAGATGAAGGAATAGTTATGTGTCTTTGAATCAAAGGGGATGTTTGTGCAATGCAGACTAGGATGCTGTGGTTTAGACTGGTTTTCTCTGCTGTACTTTTATTTTAGCATGATGGAGCCTTGGTTCTGGTTTGAGTGCTTAGTGATAGACTGGGCCAGAAGGAGCTTACAAATAGCATTACTCTTTTGTTTAATAAGAGAGTATGTCATGAACTCTTTTTACATATTGACGATTTTGATAGATCAGCAGGTGTTCTAGTCTCATACTTCTACAGCAGAGGAAAAAAATGCAAGTTAACTGCAGGTTCCCATTGTAATTGGAGTGTGTCTGTGAGTTACAGTTACTCCATAAGGCAATTCTAAATAATTTTGTTTGTAAGAAGAAGTATTTGAATGTTTATCGTCTTTTATTTTTTTGTTCTAGTTTGTCATGCTCTTGTGTTTTCCTCTCTGTCACTTCCTGATTACACTGTTGTTAAAGTAAGCCATGAAGTCTAAGCTTTCATTTCAGTGAGTTATGGGGATGTATATACAGATTACAGTCAATATGGAAATTCAATAAAAATCAATTACAGATAAGCATGTCTGCCTGCTTCTGCTTGCAAGCTGTAAATAGCTGATCAGAGACTTATTTCATCTAGTGAGTCAGATGCTTTTCTTACAGTTAATCAGTTCAGATAATATTCTTTGTAGGATGAATCTCACTCCCCAAATGGAGTGAGAGAATTGTTCCATTTCGACAAGACCTCAAACCTCTGCTTACCATTTTATGCTGGTTTTGGCTGGGGTAGAGTTAACTTTCTTCACGGTGGCTGGCATGGGGCTGTGTTTTGGATTTATGCTGGACACAGTGGTAATAATACAGAGATGATTTTGTTTTTGCTGAGCAGAGTTTATACAGAGCCAAGGCCTTTTCTGCTTTTCATTCTGCCAGGCTGGCGAGGGGACTGGGGGTGAATGGGAAGCTGGGGGGAGGCACAGACAGGACAGGTGACCCTAACTGACCAAAGGGATATTCCAGATGATATGGCATCATGCTCAGTATACAAAGTGGGGGGAAGAAGGAGGGACTGGGGGGACATTCGGAGTGATGGTGTTTGTCATCACAAGTCACTGTTACTTGTGATGGGGTCCTGCTCTCCTGGGGATGGCTGAACACCTACTGGTCCTTGGGAAGCTGTGAATTAATTCCTTGTTTTTCATTGCTTGAGTGCATGACTTTTGCTTTTGCTATTAAACTGTTCTTATCTCAACCTACATATTCTATTTTGATTCTCCTCCCTGTTCCATCAGGTTGGTTAGGGAGAGGAGGGCTGAGTGAGCTGCTGTGCGATGCTTAATTTCCAGCTAGGCTTAAACCATTACATATTTCCAGAGATACTGTAGACAACTTTATTGCAAGGGCTTAATTCAGTTTTAGCAGTTTTGCTGATCCCACCATCTGCATTGTAATCTATTTCATCTCTATTTGAATTAAAGAAGATCCTGAGCAAGATCATCATCTGTGCACGAGGTTACTAGCAAGGACAAACTCTTAAGACTTTTGGTGCCAGCTTCAGCATCTGAAAGCTGCATGTCTTCTGAGCTGACAGCTCTTTTCCAAGTGTCACTCACGTTCTTCTCACTGTAGCATCTGTTGGCAGGAGGCTCAGTTTGGGATTTCCCATCCGTGTATTTTGACACATGATACTATATAACCATATCTATGGGTTATGTAATAAATAAAGGCATTAGTAAACATCTAGGAGCATGTAAGTGTATTTCCGTTCCAAATTATTTAACAACTCACTACATATTTTTATTAGTAGAATTTACCTAATATTGGTTTCACTGTCTTTTAGAGATCCTTAACCTTCAAACACTGAATTTTTATTGATCATATTGCTTACAGCTCATTGTTTGCTTTATTTCAGTTAGGATCTTCAAATCCAGTGTATAGAATTTGATTGAAGAGATGGAAGATAAATTTCCAAAAACCCCACTTACATGTTCTATGACTTTAGACTAAGAAGTGAAACTCAGTAATTGGTTAACCTTCTGTTCTATCCACTCGTAAGGCAGGAAGTTGTATTTCTAAGTAAAGATTTGGTTATCAAGGATGAAGTTGAGATTGAGCTCACCAGAAAAGAGTAAACATTTTTGTTTCTTCTTCATCTTAAATGTTTATGGCTGGTTGCCTACAGCTAAAAGAAACATTTTCTTCCTTTTGGGCTGTATTAAATTTGGCAACCGAAGACATTTTACAGATTTATCATAAAAATTGCTGCCATTTATCAAAGAAGCTGACAACCATCTCTTAATGATACTGATAAGGGTGTTAAGAGTCACTGACCACCAAGTGATAATCGGGTTCTAGGAAATTACTGGGAAAATGCAAAAGCATGACGACTTTTTTCCTCCACACAGAACGTCATGGACCAAAGCAACAAAAGTCCCTGCTCCATTTAAATGCATGCAAAGAAAACAAATGGCTTTTCGTTTCTCTCTCTCTCTCTCTTTTTTTTTTTTTTTTTNATACTTTCACAAATATTGTGGTTGAAAGACTCCAGTCAGTTTATTGTATCCTACACTTCAGAAACTCATTCAAATCATGACAAGCATTGCATGCTCAATTTGGGCCTTACGCTGAAGCCTGCTGGCAGCAATTTATTGTAGCTGGCCCTTATACAGTTACTGACAGAAGGATTCTTTCCTTAGCTGTAATGAATAGGGCCTTTTCAGCAGCATATAGATAAATATATAAAATCCATTTCTTGGCTTGAACAGGATACAGGATCAGTTTTCAAATATTAATGCCTAAACTCTGCTTAGATAGGCCAGTGTAAAAATTAGGTATGCTTTGTGCACTTAATATAGAGAACTCTAAGTGAAAAATTCATATTGCAGACACAAATCTGGTGTTTCTGTAACAACCCATTAATTAATAACTTCATTAACTAACATGTGAAGTTCATTCAGATGAAATGAATCATATTTTCTTGATACAGGCTACTAACAGATTTTCTAAGGGCTAATCTGCTTTTTTAATTCACAGTCTCCATCATATGCAGCTATTTGCACCTTCTTGATCTCTGCTCCCGTAAGAAGAACACTGAGCACCTCATGCAGGGTTAATGGAGTCAAAGCCATAATTGAATTTCACATTTTTGACAAAATTTTGCAGGGGAAAAAGCCCACTTTGTAACTAGTTTTAATAATGAATTCTTGAAGAAGTGTCAGAGCATTTAGGAATATATAAATTCCTTGACATCCTACCAGAACTAGTTTTTGCATCTGTTCATCTGTAACTTGGGGATGTCTTTCTACTCTATGGAGAAACTATAGCTTTCTCGGGAGGGGAAGTGGGGTGGAACCATGACAGAGCAAGCAAAAACCCCACACAACATAAAAATAACAAGATAATTAATGGTTTATTGTTTGACACTACTGTAAAGAATTTTTCTGTGTTCGTGATCATTATCCACCTTCAAAACTTGTTTGTCCTCCAGAAAAGGTTTTTACTACAAGAAATCTTTCAGAAAGAAGACTCCAAAAGGCAGTGGGATGTCAGAGTTCAAATACCTCATGGTGTGGAATGAATGAGTGCTCACTTATAGGTCCCTTTAGGTGCTTATTTCTTCTTTTTGCAAGGGTTTGCTTCATAGGTCACCATGCTCAAAGTTTCCTTTACCACCATCCTGATCCATTCTTTTTGAAAACACAAACTCATTTCTTGCTGGTTTAACCTCCACAACCTCCTTTATGAGTTTTTCTTTACGTAGTGCCTTGCTTTGCCACAGTAGGAAAAGTATGACTTCTGTGGCTGTGAGTGTTTAGAACCTGATAAAAGTGCAGCAGCATCTTTGCCAAGCTGCTCACGGTCACTACACCCCGAAAGAGCTGCTCCAACAGCAGTCTTTTCCTTTAATTACTTCAAATGCCTGGAGGCTAATATTATGTAATAGGCTTATAAAATACATCAATACAAAGAGCTTCTCGGGGGGTCTGAGTAGCAGAAGATGTGTATAGCCACATCAGTCAGAAATCGTGGGATGAGAATAAAAAAGAGCTCTATGAAAACTGCCTGTGAAACAAGATGATGCGCTGGCTTTTCTGAAACCCATAAGAAATCTAAAATATGTCCTCAATAAAAGGAAAGACGAATCTAGACTTCCCAGGGAGCAGTGCACAATATGTATTTCTTTTGTTACTTTCACAATGGGAACCGGGAAAGGATATTGTATTTTAAAATACTAATTTCCATAAAGTCATAGAAAAAAGGTGGACAAGAAAAGGATTTTTCCATAATGAAAGAAAATTGAAACTGAGATTCTCACACAGTTGTAAATGGGAAAAAGTTAATAATGAGTGGGCACTGTTCAGAATTCTTTACCAAATTTCATTTATTCATAAATTCAACCTAAAATACAGTGAAGCTAAGACCTTTGAAGTCTTTTGGTTGCTCCTATTTAAATTAGGAAGAGACAAGTAAAACATGTCATGTATTTGTGTATAGATATTCAGATATGCAGTTGTAGAGCATAGATTATTGACAGTATCTTATTCTTCAAAGCGATTTCTGAAAACAGCCACAGTTTTGTAAGTATGGATTTGAGAATTTGCTGGTAAAGGAACCAAAACAAAAGGAAGTCGCTCTTTCAAATGTTAATCTTTCTAGGTATCTTTGGGCACATTTTGAAGTGGGAAAAACATTCTCATACATTGCATTTTTTCCTTCTTGCTAAAAAAAGTCCAAAAATTTTTATTAGCCCCAGCAAAATAATAATATCCCCCTATTCATTAATATTAACTAATGACTATTAATTTATATTCAGCCAATAACAATTTTATTAATAAAACATCAAAATGAGGAAATTTGGTCATCTCTCATCCTCAGCCACCATCATGATTTCAGCAAGACTCAATAGAGATTGAAGCGTGAGTTCACACAGAACTCGTAGCAGGGCAGGCTCCAGAGGGGAGAGAACTGTGATCCAAGTGCATATAGGTAAGCTCTACAACCAAAGTGCTGATAGTATTATGGCCACTGCTGCAGGTGCTGAGACTGGAGCTTGGAAGGAAAGTGTCTGCTTCACCGGCTACCTAACTGATGAGCTTCTTCCCTAAAAGTGAATTTCTAATTAGAACAGTCAACTATCAACATTTTAAGAACATTGTATAATTACCAGGTAAAATCAAAGGTTTCAGGCATGCCAGAAGCATTTGCTCAGAAAAGAAAATGAGAGAAACTGATAAGCGATATTGTTTTTTATTTCTTTACAATGTCATCTTATTGCATGGAGCAGATTTTCCAAATCCAAGAGAGATTATCGACATAGCTGCTACCAGGGATTCCTGTATGAGGTAGTTATTGTCTGTGTTTTCTTTCTGATGAATTAGTTGTAGAATTAAAGCTTGAATCTGGAGAAGATTTATTTATATTAGCACCAATATTGGCTCTGAGGAGAAATGCTGTTCCTTAGTTGATACAGGAGGTCACTGTTCTCAGAATTGCTGCAAGACAGATTTGAGAGCTACTACCATTAAAAAGCCCAACTAACCTGTACTTCTCATTGCTAGAAAGTGAATGAAGATCACTTTGTTTTCAAGAATTTTGTGTTCATAGAGTGCAGTTTTACTAACAGGGTGACCTTTTCAAATTATGATGTTTATCCATGGTTCCAATCAGTGCATTTCATGGCTGGGGTTGTTTTTTGCATGACACAAACACAAAAAACCAAAAGCAAGATTCATTGAAGGTTCTAGATGAAATAGAGAGTCCTGCAAAAAACACTGCGGTTCCTTGTAAAATACACAGGAAAATACGGATGCCTCAGGATATGAGCAGAACATCCATTCCCCACTGAATGGGATCATCATTAAAATTAAGCACCAAGACTTACACCACTGCTGCCTCAGTTGTACAATATTCAGCCACTGTATGGATGATGAAGGTTCATGCTTCATCCTGAGATGGTTCAGACCCAGCTTTTTCACCCTGCAGGACAGTGTATTGGTCAGCAGGCTATCCTCTATGGGTGCTCCTTCCCTTTCCACTGGGGTCACCAGCAGTGCAGAAAATGTATGGTCCACTGGGCCAGCATAAGAGCATGCAAGAGGGGACTGGATTCTGGAAATTAACAGTTAGGAAGTGAAGCAAGAGTGCTACATCAAAAATAAAATATGTCAGACGGGTTCTTGTTTAAACTGTTCCCGGAGGAAGCATCTCCATATCCCCCCTTAAGGCAAATGATATGTAGCTACTCAGCCACATTATCTTGCAGCAAATATGTTACTACAGATTCAGAGGAGCCTGATCTGATGGCTGTATGTGAGGTGCAGCCTGGCAACACCTGCTGGGCCTGCTCTAGATCTGATCCCACAGGAAATTTAGAGGGTGGGGCATTAGCTGTGCTTAGGGGTAGGCTGCAAGGTGGTCTGACTGGGGACATTTTGGAGAGTAGGTCTAGGCACCCAGAGAGCTTTAGTCAGGGAGGTATCCAAGGAGTTAATTTCCTAACTGCGTGGTGTCTGTCTGGGATGACAATCTATTTTTCATTTGCCTTAAATTCCCCTTCTACCTTGTGCCAGGCACTGGTGTGGAATACAAACCTAAGACTTGTGTGTTTTAAGGTTTCAACATCACATCATGCAAGTCAGGATTGACAAAATTCCTGCCACTATCATTCGGAAGGTTTTGCTTAATATTTCTGACTGTGTTCCCAACTGTGCAGTTAGGAGACACAGCAAGGAATTCAGATGTACTCTTCAGCCACCAGAGACACACTCGAGTGAATTACTAATCTCCCTAGACACCTGGAATGCAGATAATGAGTTTGTATGTACAGCCTGATCATTCACCAGAGCAAATCAAATCATTCCTCACTCTGCTGTGGCAGGAGGATTTTAAAGCTCCTATTCTGAAACTCCCCTCTTGCTATTGGCATGGCTAGACCCTCCAGAGCACTCACAGCTGTGCTGCCTTTCAAAAGCCTTTCCTTCCAAAAGGGAGAAATGACAAATTTATCAACACTGGGCTAAGCTGATAAAACATACAGGCATGCATGGCAGTCGAAAACCATTCTTCAAAGCAGCAGCTGACTTATGATTCATGATACAAAGCCTAGTGGCTTGGCTGCATGAGATTTCTAATTGTTGTGGGTTTGGTCAGGTCTCCCAGCTTTGGGCCAGCACTATGCAGGGCTGGGACACAGCTTTCAGTAAAAGGAGCATTTCAGCAACATCAACATGTACATAAGATAAGAGATATCATGTTCCTCTCGCAGGATCTAGGGCTGGCAGGATCCTGCTCTCCTCTCACTTTGAGTGATAGCTGTTTTGATTGCCAGGAGCTTCCTCTGCCTCCAGCAGCAGCCTGGTTCTTTGTTGGGATTTGCTCCCAGCTGGGCCAGAGCACACCTGCAGCACACCATGCTGTCCCCAAGCAGCGCCCTTGAGTCCTGCAGATGTTGTGCTTTTGTGTTTATTGAGAAGCAAATTCTGCGGGTGGCTAAATTCATCTCCAGCAAGCACACAATACTAGAAAGGGGTCTTCTAGAAGTCCCTTTTCCTGTGCGTGACTGTAAGTCTGGGTGAAGGAAGAGGCACTGGAAAAGAGCTGGCCAAAGAGGGGAAGGTGCATGCTGAGAAAGTGGTGAAAATCTCCCCAGTGTTCTAGGCTGCAGAGTCTGTTGTGTCTGGAGAAACCAATAAGCTCACATCACCAGGAAACTGCTGGATCTGCACAAGGCCACGAGCACACATTAGTGTCAATGGAGAGTTGTTTGCATCCACAGGGGCAATGCCTGCTGTGTGCAAACAAAGCCTGCAGGATGATGCACATATATCACAGAAAAAGATCCTCTGAAAGGCTTTCCAAAATCTGACCTCGAAGCCACTAGTGTGGCAGTCCAGCCCACCTCTCCTGAATACAGAGCTGGAGCTGCCTCCCAGCTCTTGCTCCAGCTGGGCAACAACAACAAATGTATGATTGAATTAGATCACCTCTACCTCCTCTCATTGAAAAGGGAGTTTTCAACAGGGAGAATGAGTTGTCCAAACTTCCATGTTTGCTCAGAAAATAGAATGATGAGGACTGCTCACAGTTCTTACACCTTGCCTTATTGCTCCACTTTTTTATTGTAGAATACCATACTTGATCACAACATTTCCTTTTTAACTTTCCAGCGAATTTGGCATCCTGAAACTTTATCACTGCACCAGAAATGAAGGATCATGCAGTTGAGGTTGTGGACAGTATCCTTTGCTTTGAAGAGATAAAACTTATAGCTTTTTTTTCACTATTCGTTTATACAACCTTTATGTTTCTTATTGCTGATCTGTGCTTTGGAAAGGTGAGAACATTTTGTAGGTTACAAGTGATGTATGAGAACAAGAGAGGAAGAAATCAGCAGTATTGTGTTTTCCTTATATCTCAAAGGACTTAATTTCCACTAAAACTCAGGCAAGACCCAGGGGTGAAATTGAATGAGACGCGATTAACAAATAACCTAAATAAGCATTTTACATTTACCTTTCAGGTAGCCGTTAAAGCAGTTCACACAAAACTGCCTTTTAGTCTTCCCTTACTCAATCCAGTTTTCCTCTGCTCTACTCCTACCCCTGAGGTTTGAAAGGGTTTTTACAAACCTACGCAAGGAGCGAATGTGGTCAATTTTAGCGCTCTGTCTTTTTGCCTGTCCTTGTATTTGCTGAGTATAAACCAACAATTGGCAAAGGTGCAAAGACCATCCGTCTTCCACTCTGGATAAATCACTTGAAACTAAAGAGTGTTTCTTTGGTTTCCTTTTTCTAAAAGATCTTATGCTAGCTTTTCTTTTCAAGTGTGTTTTGAAGAGGATGCCATCATTAGGGAATTCTGTATGAGTTTATTTTATGTTTGTTTTATCAGATGTTTTCTGTAAGAAACTGCTAATTAATTGTTGATTGATAAAAATTAAATAGGCGGCCAGAATTCCCTGACGCAGCAAGCAGCAGCTGAATCCAGTGCTTTGGGGAAGATGCTTTTCCAGGGACTGTAGGTCTAATGAATGCATTGACACAGC
The DNA here is from genome assembly GCA_013397055.1 of Pachycephala philippinensis. Classification (NCBI taxonomy): domain Eukaryota; kingdom Metazoa; phylum Chordata; class Aves; order Passeriformes; genus Pachycephala; species Pachycephala philippinensis. The sequence continues at coordinate 354,374 of VWZT01011623.1, forward strand.
AGGTCAATTGTGTCTACTCCTGTGGGATTTTGTTCATTGCTCTAACACTGCCTAAACTCTGTGAAGGATACAAGTGCTTCCCTATATATTGTTAACCCCTGATGTTTCTGTTCTCATCCACTCCAGCAGCTTGCTTCGGAATATGTCAGCATTTTGGTGAAAGGTTTGATTTTTATGTGATTTATTTTGGTGGTATCATTTTGATTATTTGGTCCCATTGACCAAATGGGGCTAACAGCAGCCAGTTATAAGTGGCTGATCTCTACACTGTGACAAAAGATCTTCCAAAGGTACAAAGTTCACCTATTAATAAAAGGACTTGGTTTGGTTTGGGTTGTTTGGGTTTTTTTGTTCTCTTTCCCTCTTCAGTAGAATAGAATTACATGAAGCCATTCCTTTAAGTGAGACTCCAAAGGCACAGAAACCTTTACAAGAACAGCTGTTCCTGTAGTGCAGAAACCTCTGCCAAATAACATCATGGGCTCAACCTCCTTCTTCTTGGCTTAATAGGAATTAAACCAGTGCCATGCCAAATTGTCGCAGGTTCATCAACTATCTTGAAAATAAATTCTCTTACTAAGTGTCTGTTTTCTGTTTGATGGAAGAGTTTTGATTTTTAGGATAACAATGGGAGGCCACAGCTCTTAAAAAAAACATTCTGGAGCATTTTTTTTGCCTCATCTACTTTAAGATTTAAATTTGAAGAGGACCTAATCATGTGCTAAAACCATGTAGGTACTTTGTGAATAAAGATGTAATTATGTATGTATTACATATGTAATTATGTTCTGATTGGATGAGAAGCCAAAGTCTGTATCTGTTCACTTCCAAATTTTTAAATGAAAGTGGACAAATGAGGGAATGATCAAGTATGACACTTATTTAGAGGTGTAAGGGTGATTTTTTTCCAATTTGGTAACCAGGGAAAAGAATAATTCCTGAAGACCTGACCTGAAAAAAACTTCTAAACTTTCGCTCCTGAAATGTAAAGATAAACTGTCTCCTACCTTCCTTTTTTTTTTTGACTTTCAAATTTAGGCAAATCACTCGTCAAAATGTCCCGTCAAGAGAGTAAAAGAAAAAATTTCAATAAGTGTTAAGAAATGCTCCTCCATTGCATTGTAAAATTATTTTTCTTGTTGAAAAAGGATCAAAATATAGCATGAATTTATGAATAATTTTCGTAAGCTGGTATGTGTATTACTTTTGAAAAAAAGTAGTGAAATAGAATTTTTACTTCCAGATCCAGCTTTATTTTAAACCCATTTCTTTCTGGTGGAATACTTTGACATAACTTGGTCTCAGGACATCTCTTTCCCTCTTTAGGGCTGGTCCTCAATGAGTATGACAATGCATTACTGAAGGTTCATTAGCTCAAGCAACAGTGAATACAAATGTTTCCTCTGGGAAAGATATTCGTCAGTATGATGAAATTATGGGATTTTCTTCAGTTTGCTCCAAGGAACAGGCAAAAGATGACATGCCCAGATTTCAGAGTCTGTGACTTGTTTGTATTGAATAGCTACTGTGTTTTTGTGTTGTTGGGGGATTTTGTTTCTCATATAGCAAGAATTTTTTTTAAAAAACACAGAGAAGTTGTGGAGAAAATTGTAGTTTCAGAAATTGCACTGTGCATGGTCATTGTGGTCTTTAACCTCATGACTCCCTTGTATGCTGCCTAGTGTAGAGCTGGTTTGGAACGAATCAGAAGCTTAATTTGTTTTAGAACACAGACACTGAGCTGAGGATCAGGCGGGGTACTAAAGGGAGAGGTGCCACCATACACAGAGAACAGTGCCCCAGAAACTGGGGCCTAGTTCTAACTTACCCACAGAGGCTTTGAGTAGTCCTGGAGGGAGCAGGTAAGCCAAAGTTTTCACAGGCAGTCTTTAGGTTTGTTTTCTTTTTATCCATTTTCCAGCTGTCTGACTTGGGAGCTCTGGTTTATAAAAACATAGAGAAATAGCAACCACAGCTGGAGTCTCTGCAATTTGTCTTATTTTGAACACATATTTCTAAATAGCACAAAGATTTCTGGAAATTCAGACCCTACTTCTTCAAACAGGACATTCAAATTAATAAATATTTATCTTTACTCCTCTGTGCCTAAATTCCCTCTTTTATATCGGGAATACCATCTGTCCCTGTTCTCCCTGCCAATTCACACACAGAAGGAAAGGAATTATCCTGTTGGGAGAATAGGGCTCAAATGACACCTGCAAAATGCAAAACATATGTTTTACATGCAAAGGAGTTCCTGGCCCTCCCTGTCTTATGAGATGGCAGTTGTTATCCAGGACAGAAATTTGGAGAAGGAAAGTACAGCTCTTCAGGCTGCAGGAGTGGTTCGCCTGGCAGGTGCTGGATGTGATTGTTTGAGTCTGCTGAAAGTAAAGCAAATCTACTGACTCTGGCCTGGGGTTTCTTTCTAAGGCTTCTAATTCCTGTTTAGTGACACAGGTTGATGAGTTCCTGTTGGATACACTCTTTTAATCAAATCTTTGATTGTGAATGGTCTCTATGGAGCTGGCTGCAGTGGTTCAGGGAGAAGAGTGTTTAAGCTGCCTCTGGAGAACATTTGGTGCACTGTCTCATTTCATCACCTCCTGCTATGAACCCGTGAGCTGCCCCAAGAACCACGTAACAAACAGAAAAGGAGTCGTTCTGCTGTCCTTACCAAAGTTGCATGGCACTTCACTCTGAGGATCTAATTATTTTCAGAGTGAAAAAGAGGACTAGATGAGGCTCTAGAGAAGTACTTGTTTTAGAAAAGAATGATTGCATGTCCATTTTGTTTAATGGGCGTATTTTGTAAAGATGGGTTTGAAATGCTTTATCGACCTCACGGGAGGTGAAAATCACTGGTTAATTTACAGAACAGGTGTTTGGGTAACAGCCACGTGACTTTTGTCTTCAGAAAGCTGAAGCTAGTAAAGGATTAAAGTTTTACAGAAACTTTGTGTTGTGATGCTGCTCTAATTTAGACTACTCACCTGTCAGGCTACTTATGATTTGTCTTCTCTCATCCTTTTTACTTTGCAAAACGTCCACCGATTCACTCCGTAAAGTTAATATCTAATAGCTTGTCTTACCCTCTGCTAATATACAGTAGTGTTCAAGTAGTGCTAAGAGCAAGGAAGGAAGGAAGGGACCACATCACTTCAGTCAATGCGAACAGGGAAAATAAATTCTGTTGTTGCCAAGCATCAAATGAAGAGAAGCAAAAAATAGCTGAAAGCAGAACAGAGAAAAACATGTGCTCTGTTTCAGTACAAGATCCAGTATCAGAAATATAAAAGTACACTTTTCTTCCTCTGAAGAAGGATGGTTGACTCTGCATGTTAGGTGTATCTCCCTAAACATTTTGCAAAGGCTTTTTGCGAAACCCAGATAAAAATGGTGCAGCCTTAGGATCATTTTAGATGTTTTATTAAAACTTGTATAATTTGTTTCTGGCCAAAAGACAACATCTTTGTCTTAACTCTATAATAGACAAATCTCAGTTTTGTAAGATCAGATTTGTTGGTAACTGAGTTTTATTTTTACCTGAACTACATAATCCAGAAAGTATTCAAACATACTTTGGGTTTGCCATCCCTCAAATAAGTATCTCTGTGATAAGGGGATCACGATGCTCTGATACAATTAATAACTGGTGTTCACAAATTAGAGACATGCAGGTGTATTTGCATGTCATATTCACATGCCTCTTATTTTATACTTTAGTCATAATCCGCAGCTACTCGTGTTGTCAATGTGATTGTGTCCTTATTCTGTCTGTTTTGACATGAAGTGAGAGCTTCCTTTGCCAAAGGCCCTTGAGTGCAGAAAAACCCCCCCACTAAAGCCTTGTTATTGCATGCAATATGGGCAGTGTCATTTCAGTTTCTTGCTCCTTGTTCTCCAGATCTCTGGTGGGATCCTGGTGCCCTGCTAGCTCCACTTCACTGTGGCCTTTCTGGCACAGAGCTCCAGCAGCAGTGCTGGAGTGCATTCTCCAGGGATTGCATGTGCTGCAGTGAGAACTCACACCAGAGTATAAACAAGTGCAGATCTGCAGGATCTGCAGGATACGTGAGGCAGGAGAGAGGGTGAGTGGGCAGCTGCCTTGTGTCTTCCAGGGGGAAGATATAAACAGCTGAACAGAAGTAGAAGACTTTGGCTGTAGCAGGACATTCTCCTATGGCAACTTGCTTTCCCAAGAAATAATTGAAGGGTTGCAAGGTTAGAGCATTTCACCCTCAGATTTGATCACTTTGGACTAAGTAGTTAAATGGACGCATTTAAAAGGTAATACAATTAGAGAAATGGCAGATTTTAAAAATCTCCAAAGGATTCTCAAGATGCAGCAATTCCACTCACCTTTGCTTATGTTGCCCACTGCAAATAAGCAATGATGATGCTAACTTTTGGACCATATATCATGCCTGGATCATGTTCTGGACTGGGACCATCTGTAGTTTCTGTCAGTAAAACACCTGTTTTGTGCTGCAATTTTTTTAGAAGTACAGTCTTCAACACATGATATGGGTCCTTGTTTCACAGACCTACAGGGAGCATACTGTATTTGGGATATTTAATATGCTACAGATTTTATCCTGATGTTTGATGTTCTGTTTACAATCAGTTCATGACCATCAAAGCATTTAATGAAAACATATTCAGGTCTTCTGATTTTACACTTTGTGAAATGGTTTTTCACATGCTCCAGATATGCTGGATCAGCTCCCTGCAGTTTTACAGTGCAGAGAGCTGCTAATAAAATGTTATTGTTGACAGTTCAGTCACAATATAAAATTCTTAACAGCTTTTAAACATTTAAAGATGTTTAATTGGTTTTTAATGAGTATTTTGGTGCTTAGGTTTTAATAGGATTTTTTGAAATGTATTATCTTGTAAAGCAAACTGAAATAATGGGCTTTAATTGTGGATGCTTTGGATGATGGAAGTTTCGTCAGTGCTGCTGTGCAGCTGCTGGCTTATTCTTTTAGGAGTGCTCTAAGAAAGTTTTCTAGGAACAAAAACCAAAACCACCACAACAACAAAATATAAAATATTAACAGTAAAATATCTGATAAAAAACCAAACCTGCAGTAGTACCAGAAGCAAAAAACAAAACTGGATCTAAAACTTAGATTGGCAAGACAATGTTACGTGCCCTTAACTATACTCAGACAATAAAACCTGACAGCAGGATTTCGTCTTGTTAATATATCTGTCCACTAAAGAAAAAAGCCAAAAATCTTGATTTGACTTTTGTAGTTGCCCACATGATGTCAGCACTTTAAAACTGCTCAGGTCCATCACCAGCATCCTGCGGCTGGTCTGTCCTTCATGCACCCAGCACACGTGGCACATGTGAGAGCAGCCCAGTGCTGCCCTGAGCTTGTTGGCACCTCCGAGGGCAGTGGGGGCTCTGCAGCTGGGACAGCCACCTGGGGCCAGCTTCTTCCTCCTGGCTTTTGTCCCAGGCTGTTGCTTTGTTGTTCAGGTCATAATGCCACGTTTTCTGGGTGTCTGTGTACCTTCCTGCTTCAGCCTGCACATCTATTTCAGGTAAGCCACCTGTAGAGCTGCTTTTGGTTATCTGCTTTCTGCCCACGTGGTTGTAAGCTGAGAGACGTGGTGGAATCCTGCATCCATCATTTTTCACCCTGGTGGAATTCAGAACCATTATTTTTCTAGCAAAAGTTTTTGTTTGTGTCCTGGTTCTGGCCAGGACAGGGGTAACTTTAACCCTGTTCTGGCCAGAACCAGCACACTGACATGAATCACTGCACTCACATTCCATATTTAATCTAAATAGGCACCGTAAGTGGAATATTTGATAAGTATATCTTTGAAAAGAGACAGATGCTCTGAAAATTAGATAAGGGACATGCTTAAAGGAGTTCAGAAATTGCGAGCAAATGTGTCAGATATCACAGAGTGAAATAACAAAATGGAAAGGAGCAAAGTACGTGTGAATCAGTGGGTGACTTTCATCAGAGTGGGAATTTTTTCATAAGTATTTTTTTGCCGCATATGCCCGATGACATGACCTAGGACAACTTCTTTGTGCAGCCTAGAAGTTTGAAAAACCTCACTTAGAAATGGAAATCAGAACTTTTTTTTCAAGTATGTAAACAAAACATTTGAAGTTTTGAAATTTGTTTACTTTCTATCCAAAAATATTTAAAGGTATTCTTCTTGGAATCCCAAATAGTTTTGGTTGAAGATAGATCAGTAATTTTAATTTTATTATTTTCAAAAAAAACACCTTACCTACACACCTAAGTACATGAAAATTCTAAAGGTATCCACACCTTCACTGCAGAACATTTTATAATGCTACTAAATTAATAAATTTTGAAAATCACTGGAAAAGGAGAAGATTAATCCAGCTGACTTATGTCAGCTGTGGGCCTGACGATAGAAGAAGCCATAACAAAAGGATTGCAGAACAAGTATGATAGTGAAGAGTGGGTGCAGAGTAAAAGAATTAGTCTTCCTTTATGCAATCTCTATAAAAAACTTTAAAATGTGACTTTTTGTGTCACCTGGAGATCAGCTTCTCAATGATAATTCTCTATTTCCATTTGACTTTTAAGTACACAATCAATTACATTTTATGTTAGTACTATCAGGTAACATAAATTCCATAACGCGCTGGAAAATAAATTCCAAAATACTTATTACTTATTTCTAAAACATTATCCTACATTTTATTTTAAAGATGATTTGGACCTCCTTTCATTGCAGTTATTCACAGAGATGTATATTTATGCTGCGTTACCTCAAGGCTAGGAGAAGAGACGCAGGCCCAAAATGCAAAACTGAAATATATTGCTGTGGGTGGTTTTTAAAAGACATTGATTTTTATTCAGCATCTGTCACATTGGTTTGCAGCCAATATCCATCAGTGAGCTGTATGATTAATGGGGTATTGAAGAAGCAATGAACAATTTCACAGTTGTTTAACTTGTTGCTTTATTTCTCCTTTTGCATTAGTATTATCACCCTACAGCATCTGTTGTTAATATTAAGCAGAGTAAGTGTGCTGGATGTAGCACACATTGCTATCAATAGTAATAATAATTAACATAATACATCACAGAGTTCTGAAAAAATGAGGCAAAGCCTCTCTGCCTATAACTTTGTAAATTCTTCACTCTCTTGAGGCTGTCCCAGAGCCACATGTGGCTCCTTAGGAGCCAAGGAAAGCCAGCAGCATCTCTTGTACAAATACTTCAGCTCCAGGTCTGTCCCCTGCCCTCTGTCTCCAGCTGCAGCCAGCTGCAACCCAGCTGTTGTTACCTGACAAGTTATCCAAAATCTGATATCCTTTTCCCAGTGAAGGTCTTCCAGCACTCCTCAGCAGAAATTTGCTGCTTATTTCTAGTATTACAGATATTTTAATTAATAAAAAAAAAAGCAAAATCATGGTAGTTGATACACATAACATTGATATAACAGCAAATAATGATGCAATACTTATTTGAAGCCTTGTTGATAACAGATGGTATCCCTACCAAGTATGAAAGAATAAATTTTGCATAGTGACTCCATGCATCATAAATTACAAAATTATCCTAAATTTTCCTGTCCTATTCTTTTCCATAATGTCTTCAGTTTCCACATTGTATGTCTGAGCAGCAACAATCAAATAAAATATTTCTGTCTTCAGTTGCCCCACCTGCTTTACTCTGCAGATGAATCACATAGATACCTCGGTGCTACTCAGTAGCTTCAAAAATGCCAGCAGGCCTTTGGAGTAGCAATAATTTTGGGGGGTTTGGAGAATAATGCTTGAAAATGCTTTCAAAGTTATTCAGACTTTGTGAGATTCATAATAGCAAACAATCTGAGATGGTAGAAATGGTTTTTTGTTGAAAGATGGCCTGTGAACTATTAGAACATGCATCACTTTAACTACAGGTGGAGTTAATCAATTCAGGTTCTTTTATAACACTAAGTGTCTGGACTCCGAAATATCCTAAAAAGTTGCATATCTTCTGCTTTACATGGTACAATGTAGTTTTTATAAACAAATCAAATATAAGACTTTTGTGTCTGCAGTTAATGGGAATTTTCACAGTCCATCATATTCAGGAATCATCTGAACAACATGAAACTGGCAAGCACTGGATCTTTGTCTCCTCTCACAGAAAGCAAATGAAAGGTTTGTTGTTTTGCATGTGTGTCTGTGTTTGTGCTTTCCTGCAGGTCACTAACAAAAATAGACTCTAAAAATTTGATATCTGGAAAAGAATATATCTCCATACGCTACCCATAAGACTGTGTCCAAAGCCACTAGAGAACAATCTATTGAAGGGACTGACATTATTGCTAATTACAATCTTCTCTTTCAATTTTTGAGAACCAGAAGTCTGCTCCACAGATATTTCTGTAGAATAAAATTCCACCATTCCAGAAATTTGAAACTCCGTAAAATCATGAAGGGCACAGGGAGAAAGTGAATCAGGGACTATTGATTTTCTGTCTTTCTCAGTAAAAGAACAGGGGGCATCAGAAGAAACCAAAAGGAGACCTATTCAAAACACACTTTCCAAAGCTTGGGATGTGGATGGTCTGGCTGCAGAGTGTTGTGGAGCTAAAAGTTTACATGGGGTCGTGGGAAACTGGATGAGTCTGGGAAAAACCAGCTCATTAAGAGTTACTGAAGACACAGAAGCCACTCTGGTCTGCTAAGCCCTGAGACCCATGACTGTGCTTGGCACGTCCACCACGGCCGTGTGCTCTCCTATGCTCCCCTTCAGTCACTTGCTCTGGGACCCAGTTAGAGAGAGGATATTGAGCTGTACAGACCTTCAGAATCATCTGCTGTGGCCTTTCATTCTTATCTTCCTTCTAGGAATTCTAGATTGTGGTGAAAAAAAGCTGATATCGCAAAATTTCCAATAAGCTAAAATATGATATGGTATCTTTCTCTTGTATAGAGAAATCTTACATTTTGTATAAATGTCTATACATATCGTATATAGCCTAGGTTATCTTTTATAGGCAAACAGCATCTACATAGGTGAATATTAATAATTTCTAAAAATGTTGTATGAACATAGAAGCATTTATTTTTTTAAGTTTAAGAAGTTTCCATTAATTTTACTTAGATTAACATTGAAATGAAAAAGATTGTATGCTCATAACATTAGGTATGAAGTTAAAATCAGTATTTCATATAGTAATAAGGTAAGAAGAAAAGGATCAAGATGACTCTGCAGAAATTAAAACTTCCAATTATTATATCAAGCCTTTTCATTACAACTAACTTAACTGTACAATGTATTTAAAATTTTATAAAACTGCACATATTCTCAGAATTATGTAATATTGGTATGTTTTAAATAGGACTTATTATCAGAGTCCATTTTTTGTGAAACTGTTTTAGGAGATGTTAAAACAGCCTAAACCTGAAACCTACCATTTGTGTCCATCTTGAAAATGCTCTTTTTTTTCTTCAGAGAATTCTTCAAGCAAGAGCTTTTCCAGGTTGTGATTCAGGGCAGGACCTTGAATTGCTTCTTGTATCCTCCCCACCCTCCAGTGGCTATAGAGTGAAATTAGTCTCCTAAACCTTGGCACATGGATTAAGTTTTTTATGTGAATACATCTTTGTGCCATTTTTATGAGTTACTCCACACCACACGTATATTTCACAGGCTAAATTGCCCTGGGTTCTACTAGTGTAAGTCTTTAAATTATTATAATCAGGATTACTGCTGAGAGGTCCATGAATCCTTCAGAGCAGGACTTTCCAGCTGTGCTTGTTCAACACCCATCACAATCAGGCCTGATTCTTGGCTTGAATTTTTGGGCACTATAACAATACAGAAAGTAATGCTAATAGCCTTTTGCTGCTGCCTGCAGATGCTGAACTCAGGTGGCAAGGCTCTGCATGCAGGAAATACTAAAATATCCCATTTTCCTAGGACAGCAGTGACAGATTGTTGAACTCGTGTTCCCAGACCAGAAAGGCACAGGAAAATGCTGAACAAACAGGGGAACAGAAATCAGAAACCAATGTGGCTGAAAGACTTCAGCCAGTTTCTGTTTCCTACTAAAAAGTACCATCACTGGTGGGATCTGCGGAACTTTTAGCAGTTTTCTAGTATGATGCTGAGTGAAAAGACGTTCACACATTTCTACTATGCTTTTTGGAAAAGTCTTTAGTGCTGAGTAAGAGTGCTTTCTGTTAAGGCTGTTGCAACAGCTGCTCTTCATTCAAATGTAACCAGCAGGTAAGAGAATAATCATTTATCAACTTTCTTTCTTTCTTTCTTTCTTTCTTTCTTTCTTTCTTTCTTTCTTTCTTTCTTTCTTTCTTTCTTTCTTTCTTTCTTTCTTTCTTTCTTTCTTTCTTTCTTTCTTTCTTTCTTTCTTTCTTTCTTTCTTTCTTTCTTTCTTTCTTTCTTTCTTTCTTTCTTTCTTTCTTTCTTTCTTTCTTTCTTTCTTTCTTTCTTTCTTTCTTTCTTTCTTTCTTTCTTTCTTTCTTTCTTTCTTTCTTTCTTTCTTTCTTTCTTTCTTTCTTTCTTTCTTTCTTTCTTTCTTTCTTTCTTTCTTTCTTTCTTTCTTTCTTTCTTTCTTTCTTTCTCAGGTATGAAAAAAAACTGTAAAGGATATATACAATGACACTTCTGGTGGGATTAGCCAGAACAAGCTGTGTCTGTTTCAAACCAGGCAATTGGCAGCTTTCATTTCTGGATCAGCAGAGGAAGCTCACTAGCAAGGCTTAGAATGTCAGCTACACAACAGAGCTAAAAACCCCAAAAAGATCTGAAAAGGTTTGCACATTTTTTAAGAGGGACCCAGCCATTCTTGTCTAAATAACAGGACTGAAAATGGCTCAGTTTTTCTCCAGGTTGTAGCACATCAGTACCTCTTCAAGCACTTAGGATACCTCTTTACTCTTGCAGGATAGAAACATTTCTCCCCTTTTCTTGGCTCTTAGCACACCTGTGCTCATCCGTATCTGCAGGCTGAGTAGCTTTACAAGCATCCACAGAAAGGCAGAAAACTTGCAGGATCAGCCAGCTCTGGGGCACCATACACAGTTCTGAGAGTGAACCCAAAATTCTGAATCACAGCTGTGGCAATGCGAGGTGAATTGCAGATCAGCTTCCAGCATCCTAGTTTTACTGTTGTGTTTAAGAAAGACAAGCATTTGTCTCCAGTTTGAGATAGTTGTAGAAAACAACATAACCCATTTTCCAGTGGCTTATACAAACACTCTTCTGTTTGCCACATTCATTTTCATCATCTCCAACTGGCCAAATATCTTCAACCAAAACCAAGTTAGAGCTTCTCTACAAGTCAGACAAAACTACCAAGTTGTCATAGCTGTAGAAGGACACTGACAGGTCCCTCTGCATTGACTTGTTTTGTTGTGAGAATTATGACTTTTTAAGAACAGTTTCAATTTCCCATTCTTTCCTGGGCTGTGTATTTCACACAGTAAGACAAGAGAAGAATATCCTGTCTAGGGAGCACAAAATCATGTGAACCCTTTCTCTGGGAGCCTCCAGCCTGACACTCAGAGAGCGATACCAGCACTGGCTACTTCATGAAATTTGAAAAACACTGGCCTGACACTAGGTAGAAAATCCCTAGTATCAGGTCGCTCAAAGATATCACATTAACGATCTTAATGATACCTTAATGCTTTATCCCCTTCCAGCTGCCAGAAAAACTGATCAGTGCTGGACACCCTCTTTCTAATGAAACCTCAGTCTAGCTCCATATTCTTTCTTTCAAAGCAAACTGTTTCATTTCAAACTTTATTTTATTCCATAGCAGGAAGTCTTGGAGAATACATGAGACTTTGAATCAATCAAGTTCTTTCCAAGTATGATTGAACCAAACAGTCATGGATTAGTGTTAGATATTCAGGATTCTCCTAATTCTTGGTCAAATGACATTGAAAGGGGCAATGAAAAATTAAACAATACTTTGATCAACAAAAACTGAAGCACACCATTTCAAAATGTTTTATGCTCTTCAGTTTTTCTTTTTGTATAAATTTTTGTCAAAAAATTTCTTTCAAATGTGTTCAAACAACTTACAAAGTAAAACAGAATCTCCTGTTTTGTTCCTTTTTTTTCCTAGAAGTTGTGATTTCAAAATCCTTGGTCTTTCAGGGCTTCATGGCTGATTGACATGCTTCAGCTGCTGAAACAAACAAAAATCACAACTGCTGCATTTTGTGTGATGCATTTTAATAAAAGTATATTATCTGAGGTTTTACACTGTCTGGAGATGTCAATAATCTTATTGGGTGTTAATATAGATTGAGAATCCAGCCATGCATTTTCTTGGTGTTTGTATTTACAGGTCTGAACTCATTTACTAAATAGTCCAAGAGTAAATCAGTAGCAGATGATATAACTGCAGATCCTGAGTTGCACTCTCATGTTCATGCTACTGGACGTGTCTCTTCCTGCAAAGACAGAAGTGTGCTCCGCAACTGGGGACTTTTATAGACCAGTAAAAAAACCTATATTTTATTTTTAAAATGTACATAAGGGTCATACAAAAATATCTTGGCAACTAAACACCATTGGAATAAAATAATTTTATTTCTTACAAACAAATCATTGCAGAGCCTGCATCACCAATCAGTAAACAGAATTAAATATATCTTCAAACTCTATCCTTTTGTTTAAAGTACAAATTCTGCCATCTTCTTTCTTTTTAAGGGGTGCTTATCTGTTATAGACAAAAAGAGGGGGAAGATTTTCTGCTTTGAAGATATATCCATTTTGTTTGCATGAATCCAAGAATATTTGGATCTTATCAAGGCTACATCAAAGAGTTTATCATGTTCATGGATCAAAAAAGTAGTGATAGAGATGCACTTTTAAGAGCAAAGCCTGTAGCTTCATTTTTGTCTTTACATTTGAATGGGACTTTCAAAAGGAGGAAAAATTACAAGCAAAGGCAATTTTTTCTCAAAAGAAAACTACTTGTTTTTAAAATGACTTTTCAATTCAACTGAAAATTAAATACATCTATGTAAAATAAAGCATTCCAATTAGGATTTAAAAAATCCATTCAGCATTCTATGATTAATTTAAGCTTTGAAGAGCAGTAAAAAATGTTTCTTCCTCGAAACATGAAAGAATATTTCAACTTTCTGTTTAAAGAAAACCAAGCTTTAATTGTCTCTTAATCCAATCCATAGTCTAAAGAGGCCATGTGAGAGCAATCCTATGATACCCTGCGGTATCTACCAAAGCAACATTATCCCATGTCCTAATGCCAACTCACTGCCTTGTAAGGACCTTTTATCTTTGATTCTTTTGCTTGAGAGGGTTACAGCCACTAATCTCCAAAGCCTCTTCTTTCCCAAGAGAGACATCACACAAAATTGAGTCAAACATCTCAGACTTTCTTTTTTTTCTCACATTTTCCTTTCTCATCCATCACTGCCTTTCAAAGTCCTGTCAGCAGTATTTCCATTAGTGATGGTATAGTTTGTTGGTCCAGGCGATCACTTTCAGTTTTATTATCTATTGATCTTTATAAGGAAGCATTAAACAACTGATCTCAGTTGACACATGAATATTGAGTGGGCAAGGGTTCTTTTTGGCCTCTGTCTCTAGTCCCTAATGTTGTTTGAGATCTCGTGACCTTGACAGCAGTGTGATTGTGAATAAATTCTGCCAACTTCCTCAAAGTCTGAAGGAAAGGCAGTCCTGGAAAGCTTATTTAGATGCTAAAAGTGCTTTCCCAGTCCTGCCAGTATGCATAATCTTTTTGCAAATAGAAATTATAGAATTAAAAATTTGGAATTATTTGTTGGGCTACAATTAAATTACAGGACTTATTTTTGCAGGATATTTCAGCAGCCAAAATTACCAACGCAAGGGTTCCTCTACTGCTTGGTAAACAAAATGGCTTACATTCTACTTTTAGCTTAGGAACCCCTAATCCACTGGCTGGACATACCTCCATTCATATTATCCATAAGCTACCACTGCTGCTCACTGATGGAAACCTAAAAGTTGAGTAAAATGACCTTTGGTGTGGTACTGGTCAGAGAGTTATTCTATTCTTATGTTTATGTTATGATGTCTGTTTATATCACCTCTTTATTTGAGATGAAATAATGCTAATGTTACCCTCAGATCCACTCCAATGTCTTTTCACAAAAGATTAATGAGGATTAATTTAATACACAGCTAAAGAAATTAATTGAATGACACTGTAAACTACAAAATCTAACACATATCTAAGTTTCAACTCTCCAGAGAACAGACACCACTGTGATTAATGCTATTATTTTTCTCATTTTCCATGTCATTGGGCACAGAACTTGTCCCTAATTATCACAGACATATAACATGGTGATAAGTGGAGACAATGCATGATTCTCAGCTTGTTTCACGCTTTCTGTTCTCAATTTGTCCATTTCACTCCATTTGTCTCCTCTGGAAAATCTAGATTCAAAGATCTAGTTCTGAAAATCTTGTTACTGCTAAGAAGCTGCAGATGAATGGCATACCATGATATTGTTCTTGTCTGCATAACTTTTACTAATGAACAAGTAAAATGCCACTGATGTTTTCATTTTTCTGATTGTCTTCACTTGCATCCTGGTTTCAAGGCTGCTACGTGGTCGTGATGGTTGGGCAGGCTACAGAAAAGAACTGTGTACAGTCATCCTGGCAGCCTAAGCACTTCTAATTTCGTCATCCCACTTTTTCAGGTTAAGGATATCCTGAGTTTCCCTGGACACCCTGAAGGAGGATTCCAGGGGAAACAGCTCAGCTTATATATGATGCTGTTGTTTGAGGAAGCAACCTTGCCTTTCTGAGTCTTTTCTGATGCAGCACCCCTGCTCCCAGAGCAGTGACAATACCACTGGAGCTGTCATTTCTTGAGCACCAAACCTGCAAAACAGAGAAGGTGAACATGCATACTAGTGGTTGCAGACTAACCTATAATTACAAATTCTTGAAAGGCTTAGGTGTAGCTCTCATGCTTACATGTATTTCTCTGTTTAGTCATGACAAACAGTCCCAGCACTGCATTCATGTGAGCACCAAGGGGCCCCCAGCAGCCCCCAGACATTCACTACAGAGTAAAAGAAGATGTCCACACTCTCCAGGACTCCCAAGCAGCAATTACCTGGGATGGAGGTGAAGTTTGCAACTCATCTCACTTTCCTCTATGTTCTGTTTTGGCATGCCACAGTTCCTTTTTGCATACTCTCTGAGCTTCCTGAAGGTAAAACCACAGCCTATTTTTCTGCCTCAGAGAGACAAGGCAGTTTAACAGGTCCATTTTCAGTGAAACACTGTTGTTAGCAAGGGAATTTCGTACTTAGCTGAAGCAGATCTTGGACCTTTTCCACAGTCCTTTAACAAATGAGAGTACTTAGGCTGGTGATCAGTCATAACCGCTGCTGGTTTTACACAAAGATCTTCATCTATGAAGTCAACTAAAATGATAGTTTTATAGAAGAAACTCCTTTTAAGTATGCACTGAATTCCGAGAAGGAATTACAGCTTATTATGAAAGGTTAATATCTCTTTGAATAGGGAGCTGGATTTGTGTCAGATTACTTCTTTTTGCAGAGTTTCAAACTGCCAAATACCTGCTACACAGGGATGGGCTTCCCTCAAATGCAATATGAGTTTATTTAGAAATAAAACTCATTAGCAAAAACATTTACGAATATAAATCAGAAAAACTTAAAGATGCGTTGTATATGTTCCAAGCTAGTGAACTCAATATCTGCCCTTTAGGCTTAAGTGTACCCGAGATAATACAGAAGAATGCAGTTGCATCTCCATCTGTCTCGTGTGCCTTAGGATTCCACAAAATCTAACTTGGAACATATTTTTGGCACATAGTACTGAGAGGAGAATAAAACTTTTCCTAGTAATTGCTCGATGTTTGTACCTCCAGCCTCTGTTTTGACATTGCTGTCACAGCTGTAACCAGACACGGTACCAGCACATCCTACAGGGACACTGGTCTGGCAAGAGTTACACAGGCTTCATAAACAGTTCAAGACAGCAGTGAAAATTATGTAACATTGTATTTGGCATGAAAGAGTGTCATGGTTTAACCCAAGCTGGCAACTAAGCACCAGACATCTCCATCAAGCTTGCCCCAGGCTGTATGGGGGCAAGAAAATTGGAAGGGAAAAAGTGAGAAAACTCTTGGGTTGGGAAGAGTATAATAGCAATAATAATAATAATAATAACAACAATAACAATAACAGTAATTAAAAGGGAAATTGCAGAGATAAATAAAACTCAAGAAAGACAAGTGATGAAAATTAAAATCATTGCACACCACCAACTGACTGACGCCCAGCCAGTGCCTGAGCAGGGAACTCCTGAACAACCTTCCCCCCAGCTTTACATACTGATCATGATGCCACATGGTCTGGAATATCCCTGTGGTCAGTTGGGGTCAGCTGTCCTGGCTGTGTCCCCTCCCAGCTCCTTGTGTACCCCCAGCCCCCTGTCTGGCGGGGTGGTGTGAGAAGCAGAAAAGGCCTTGGCTCTGTTAAGCACTGGTCAGCAATAACAAAATCATCCCTGAATTACAAACCCTGCGTTCAGCAGAAATCCAGAACACAGCCCCAAAACAGCTACTGTGAAGGAAATTACCATTACCATAGCCAAAAACAGTGCAAAGAGTTGCCCAATAGCCTTAATCTGTTCAGCTACATCTGACGGAGTTCTCGAGGTCCTGTGTTTTTAAAATCCAAAAATGAACTTCTTATGTGGATTGTAAGGAGTTTTTATTTAGTCATTGAACCTAATTTCGCCTTCCATCAAAAATTACTGGCATGGGCAAAAGACTATTGACCACATTTTACCACCCTCATTCAGGCTGAGTACTGGTTTATTCCACTGTTTTCCTCATTTGTCTTTACTGACCTGCCCAAGAAATAAGTGAATGAGCCCACAGCACTGCTGTACAAGCAGACAGGGCGAGACTCAAAGTCAGGGATACAACATCTTAGTAGTTTTAAACATGGCCTCGCTTCCTCCTTCCCCAGCACAAATGGATTATTAATAAATCAATTGTAAAATATAAACCCTGTTCTTATTCGTGCTCGTTTGCCTGGTCTGTTTGTTCCACATAAAGCCCATGGCTCCTACTCAGCTATACTCATGCAGTGAAGATCGATAATGACATCAACTGCCAAAGGACATTTACCCATTCAGAATGAACAAATATTTGAATTTTTTTGGCAAGCACTTTGAGAAGCATTTCTCCTTTAAATTCTCTGTACTACCCTCTAAAAATGGAGATGAATTCTGTGCAAAGATAATGACAAAATTAGTTGAAAAATGCCATTACACCAATGTCTTACATTATCTAGTGACCCTTGCTCCTTAACTCAGCTCACAGTGCTGTGTGTTGGCAGAGTATGATCAAAAAGAGGAGTTTTCAGGCACTATCCTTCTAACTTTTCCCATCTGTTTTAGAAACATGCAAAAATCTTCCCTTGGAGCCTCTGGCGTCTTAAAGCACCATTTCAAGCCAGTGATAGTTGCTGTGTGGTCTCTCACTACTTTTAAGTGTTTTTTGCAGTGGTGCAGGTGTGTATGCCAAGCCTCCTACCACACAGCAGCTCAGATGTCTACCAACACGACCAGACCATCCCAGGCTCAAATATGGCTTTGCTCAGGGCAGAGCAATCAGTGCTTCGGAGCCTGGCTTTAATATTCATTTTAAACTTTGTATGACCCATGATGAGAAGATTATAAAGACCAGCCATAGAAACTTGCTTTAAATTGAATATATAGATTTATGACCAAAAAAATTGCACAGTCACATCACTGGTAATGTATCTTATTTGTTCCTCATTTAAGAAAACCTTACAAATTCTAACTATCCAGGACCAGAGACTTGTTCCATGTTTTTATATATACAATGTCTGAAAGATCAATATCTGGAAGGTTTCACAAGCTTGGATAAATGCATGAAACCCAGAGTATTTTTATCAGATTTAGTTCTTATCCAGAAACAGATACCCAAGCAAGTAAATCAACCATTAAGTGTGCCACAGTTTCATCAGTGGTTTTTATCATGTTTTTTATTTTGAGGACTGCTTTCTTCATTTATTATCACAAATGGGTTAACAAGTGGGGCCAAGCAACTCATGCCAGTCCTCTGAAGGCAGCTCTGCTAATTCGTGTCCCTTTCTCAGGCCCTCAGCATGGCAATCCACTTGCTGTTTCCAGCCAAAGCAGTTCTGCAACACACTTGTCTAGCCACAGAACATCTGTGAAGAGAAGAATGGAATCTTCCTCATTCATGGAGGTGAGTCCTAGGAACAAACTGCAGTGGTCTGGTTTTTTTGGTGGTTGATTATTCAGAAGTCATTGCGTCATGACCAAAGCAATCCTTTCTCTCAGCTGTAAAACTACCCAGAAGTGATTGCTATTCAACAGTGAGAACTGGAAAGAAAGCAGTGGGTTTCAGATAGACAAGCCTCCTCAGATACCCTGAACATTCTGACTGGGTGGTGAGGGAATCTAAAAGATCTCTCATTTAGAGGTAATGTCTGAAAAGCTCTGACATAACGTTTTCCAAGGTGACTGCCAGAAACATTGAAGGATTTTTCAAGCCAATATACAGATATAAATCTTAGAGACATTTTTTGTGTTCTGTAAATAAATACAAGAAATCCATTCTTTCGGAGAGGAAAAATGTAGCTAACATTTTAATTTTGCTTTGTGGTGGGTTTTTTGTTTCTCTTCTATTTTTTCTCACAGTAGGGTGATTAATGCCTGCTGGTGATCCTGTGGTAATGTCTCTGTGCCAACAGCAAGGTGATAAAGGTGAAGTCAGACACGGACAGACAGACCCAGCTGTCTTCTCTGCTGTCTTTATGTGTCACACAGCAATGTGAGGCACCTTACCCACCATCACACCTTCCCACCAGCATTAGGGTTGTACAGCAGGACTACCCCATGTCAAACTCCATCACTTTTCTAGTCTAAGATATATCGCTTAATCATTTTACACGTTTTTTAAAGCAGCTCTTAAACCATTATACTGACCTTTGTCTGCAATATGCAGACACTAGGGGACCAAAATTGAGTGAAATGACAGAAGGATGGAGAAGACAAGCTCCAGGACTGGATCCTCTTCATAACCAGTGATGGGAGAAGTGCTGAACAGCTGAGACTCACTGGAGTTTCAGCTGGTACTTAAACAGCTGAAAAAGAGGTGAAGAGCTATTGAAAAACATGAGATGCTCAACCAGCTGCAATCCTTGTGCAGGGCAGGACTGAGAGTATAATTTATCCTGTGGACCCACAGCTGCCTTCAGAAGACTTAACCTCTAGGAGCATCCTTCCCCAGATGCCATTCCCTGTTAGGAAATGATCTGGAGGTAGAGCTGTTCTCTACAGCTTGCGCATTGATCCACAGCTCCATGGGGCAGTGGATAAGATTTGCAGGAGGATGGCAGGAGCAGCAATGGGGACGCTGTAGGACCTGGCTGGGGTATAAAACAGCATGCTAGGTTCTTTGGCTGATGAAAAGCTTTCTCTCGAAACTGATTTTGGTGTGAAATTAAGTGTTCAGCAAAACAGGATTTTTGTAAGTACTGCCTGTGTTCTGCAGGCAGCTTTGATTTCTTTATTGCTCAAAAGAACTACTTAGAAGTTTCCATTTTTGTAGCTAAAAATATGCCTAGAACCTTACTTTCTGGATGTTTTAACTGAAAAATGTATTTTCCGCTAGTAAAGAAAACCAAAAAAGAATTCTAACTTTTTTCTGCTGTCTACTTGTATTATATTTTACAACATAAAAAGTGTATTTATTTGCTTTTCAAAGTATGTATAAGCATAGATAAAATAAATGCAAAATAGGATAAATAGAGTTTACTTTACTTACAAATAAGGCAGTACTTCTGCAAGAAAAAAGCTCTTTCTTAGATACTATTAAATGCAATGAAATGGCCAGCCACTGTGTTACCACTAAAGATTTGGATCACTTTTCTCAGTAATACACTTCACATTTTTCCTTAACCTTTAGACAACTGGATTACCCTCTGACTTTTCTTTTCGAAGTTCTTTAGGTGCTGGATAGAATGACTGCAGTTTTCTGTCCTAAATGTTTCCATACATAGAAAACGAACCCATCAGATTCTGATCTGCTTTCTCTCACTGTCTAAATATACATTTTTTTTACATTTGTGACTTTTTTTTGCTATCAGGAGACCCAGGAGTTTTGAAGTCCTTTATCCACAAAGCAGGAGTGTATTTCCATGGACAAGGTGTAGAGATGCTGCTGGCCAGGTCCTTGCTGTGTGTTATCAAGGCTTAGAGCATACAGGCTGTGTTGCAGCGGTTTTGATTTTCAGCAACAGAATTGTGAGGAGATCAGCCTGTAATTTAAAAGTATTTCTGTTCTGCAGAAGGATTTCACCCACTTTTTCCATATTTACTCAATTTTTTCATAACTTTTCCCCCCCTCCCACTTCATCACTTCCACTTTCTGATGCTTCTTTGATAGCTCTGCTTTTCCAGCCATGCCTACAAATGCCTTCATAAACTTTTCTCTCTCCCCCTCATCACAGAGGGCTCCAGGCAGCAGCCAGACCCAAATTACAAAGCCAATGGAAAAAAAGGATAAAAGCTCCAATTTTTTCCCATAGGAAATCTAACAGAAATGTAACATCTAACCACGACAGGGCAGAAATGTTGCTTGAAACATGTTCAAACCCGATGCAGGGAAAACAATAGACTAGATGCATCCCTTCAGTCTTAAATGCAACCTGAGGATCCCCGTCTAGCACACCTCAGCTCGGTGTTCCTCAGCTTCCCTGTCCCAAGAGTTTAAAATCCTACTGTCTATACTATGAGCCTTGGTTTACACATGGCATTTCTCTGACCTCAGTCTGTAATTGGCTTGGGAAAAAAAAAACATCAGAATGAGGCCTTTCTAACTGAAGAGACTTAATATTCTGTGGCTTCCTATTCTGAGATTGCAAAGAGGTGTGATACTCTCTGCTATGTGCTCAATATTTTGCAGTTACATCATCTGAGAAAATAGAAATGTAACAATGATGGCAGCAGTCACACCGCCTCTGATACAGCAAAGAAACAAAAGTGCAGCGTATTAATGAAAAATTACAAAAAATATGACAAAAGGAAAACACACTGAAAAGCAGCCCTTTGGATGGAAAGAAAGGTCCTGCAGAAATTGCCCAGTGTGAACACCAGGTGACACCCTGGGAATTAAATTTCCCTCTCTGGCACAGCAAGGGCACATTATGTGCTTTGTCCAGGCTTCCCTTTCAGAGCAATTCACACCAGCATCAGCCCTAGGAGAAATCCTGGCCTGGTCCCTCCATGGAAACACTTTCTTTGAAAGTTAGTACTGCAAATTCACGCCAGCCATTGAAACTTGGTTTTGCAACCTGTGCTGGATAACTTTCATCCATAGTTATTGTCCCATCCCTTTCTTATTTTCTGCCCCCCCAGCTCCTGCTTTAGCCAGCACCAGTGAGGGTAGAAAAAAGAAAAAATTAGGAGGTCCCCTCAGTGCCTTTAGGTGGCCTAAGAGCAGGAGATGGCATTACAGGCAATGGATGGGTCTCCCTTCTTTGCCTGGTCAGCAGCAGGCAGAGCTAGGTCCTGCAGAGGTACTGGGGTGGTCTCAGGAATCAAACTGCCTCCCCACAGATCTGGATATTGGGAAAAGAAAGCAACTGGTTCCTCAGGAGGCAAGAAGACATATGACATCTAATTTTATGTCCTTTTTGAGAAACTGAATTGTATTTTTTGTTGAAAATGTAGGTACCCATTATATTTTCCATCTTTCTGGCCTTGTCTTATTTCTAGGCAGTTGCTCATCAAAGAGTGTCCTCTGTGTCTGTTGTTGTCTTTCCTCTAATGGAAAGCTTCTCTGAACTCTCAGCCAAGATGGGGATAGTAAATACCTCCAAATGATCATTCTTTTCTCAGGTGCAGGAAGGAGCTCAGTGTTCCAGCACACAGTGTCTGCGAATAATTTTACGCTGCATGTACTGTATTCACATTAAAAAAATGGTGGGATAATAGTCTTCAGTGCAGTTTGTGGGATCTAGAAAAAGAAATGTATTTGCACTGCTCATAGTACTGATTTGATTATTCTGTTAAGTCATAGCTGCTAACCTTGTACTGCACCTGTACAGCTGGATGCTGGATTACCACCAGGAATATAAGAAAACATGGGAAATTTTGAATCCTTCAAGTTAGCTATAAGGCTGGCTTTAAATAACTGACACTCTCTGATGCTGCCTGAACATTTTACAAGAATATCTCTGCATTGACTTAAAAATAATGCAAGACCAAGGAATACCGGTTCAAAAGGTTGTTTATTCTTGCCATAACACACGGTTGGAAATAGAGTGTATAATTCCATACAAATAGGTGGTTTGCAGCATCTTACTATGGTGTCTGGGTTTCAGCTGAGGTAGAGTCTACATCTTCTCAGTAGCTGTTACAGTGCTGTGTTTTGGATTTGGAATGAGAATGGTGTTGGTGGCACACTGATGTTTTGGTTTTCTGCTAAGTTGTGTTTATTCTGAGTCAAGGACTTTTTTCTTTTCTCATCCTGGGTCAGTGAGGAGGTGTGCAAAGGAAACTGGGAGGGAGCATAGCTGGGACAGGTGACCTGAGCTGACCAAAGGGATATTCCACAGCATAGGAAGTCATGCCCAGTATATAAACTGGGGGGACTTTCTGGGAAGGGTGGCTGATCTGGGCTCAGGAAGCGGTGTCTGGCATCGGTCAGTGGGTGGTGAGTGGTTGCAATGTGCATTACTTGTTTTTTCTTTTTTATTATCATTATTCTTATTATCAATCACCATTATTACTGTATTTTATTTTATTTTCAATTATTAATTTTTTCTAATCTCAACATACAAATTTTACTTTAATTCTCCTCCCCATTCCACCAGGTTGAGGGAGAGTGGCTGCATGATGCTTCTTTTTTACCTGGGCTTAAAACCACAACATATGGTTAAATGAAATTATATCTGAAGAAATCTTCTTTTTGCAGATACTTATGATCTATGATTCTGTCCATTGAATGTCATGATTTAAAGTTGTATCATGGTTTGAATTTTTAAAAATTCTATCATAAAATCATAGTATTAAAGACTAGGGATTCTTTGCGTCTCCCACAAAATTTGCACTTTCTTTCTTATTAAAGGCATATTTCTCCCTGTCCTGTTTATTTGAGCAATGTTCTTCAAGTCTTTGCTTTGCCTTCACAGGATTGCCAAAGCAGCACCTATGTCTGCAAAATCTGGATGTTTTGGGAGTTGTGCTGTAACTGTACTGCTCCTTCCAGCAGCAGTGTTTGTATATTGTCCTAAGTCTCCAAAATGGTACCGATGCAATTCCACGTTTTGTTCTCTAATTTCACACTCCAAGCTCACAGTTACACCATTCTGATAAATGCACCAGGTTTTCAACACACTTCCGTTTTAGCTCATATATAAAAAAGATAGCATTAGAATAATCTTAACATTTTTTTGTCTCCAGTAATGGCAAAATGAAAATAGCTAATTCGTAGAAGATATATTTTTCTAGAACATACATTTCATATATAGCCTCACTAAAAAGGAGATGATGATAAAAAATGCCAAAAAGAGGATATTATCAGCCATAAAGAGCGATAAGATGAGGGAATTGTTGTTTCTACTCTTTCGCTTTTATTCTCTCCCTACAGCAATCTCATTACCTGCTTTTATTGTCTTGGAATTTAAAACCTCTAAATCATGGAAAAGAATTGTCATATTATTTCCCATGTCTGATAATTCTGTGGCAACATTATCAGCACCTGGTGTTTTGTTGTTCCTGAACTCCTGATTGCCTCTTGAATCACTTCAAAATTTAATCCTTCCACAAATAGCTCGTGTGTCTAGGAGACAGATTTTTGTTCACTATTAAACATCTCCCTGTAGTGGACACATAGAAGTACTTTTCCTCGCTCTTAATTGAGTTTTTTATAATGAAAAGGATTCCTTATTTGTTCTTTATCAGACATAGACGTGGTTAATATCCTCTCTTCCATGCATCGATACCCTTATAAAATGTGTTTATTTTACTAATCTTCCTAACCTAATTCATCTTTTTCCCCAAGCCATGGAAGTACTGCCTTTCTCCTTGTACTGATGGCCTCATGAGTTGCCCTCTGGCTTTATAATGTTTCTCATCCAGGGTTCAATTCTGATTCTGAAGGCTACAACTTTGCTGTATGTCCATCTCAGCTGCTTTCCTGCAATCTTTATCAAACCATTCTTTTTGTTCCTACAATCTGTTCTACTGCTTTCTTTGCCATCTCCTTGCAGGGGTCCCACCTGGTATCAGTTGTCTCACAAACACCCCAAAATTTTTGGAAGACTCCAAACACTTTTAACTTCTGACCAATATTCCTGTCCTTATTCTGGATTCTCCAAAGAGTTCGTATTTTCTTCTATGTCTCATCTGCTTTATTTCATTTTGCTCAGTTCTTGGTAGGAGCCAATCATTTTCCTACAGTACAGAGAGCTCACCTGCAGCCAGCTCCCCCTCTTTCTGCTGTGTCTTTAACGTTCTCATCTGGACCACAAAAATCTTCCTTCCCTTCCTTAGGGTATCAATCATCCAGTATCAATCATCCACTGGCAATTGAAATAAACATACCTTTAGTTCTTCAGAGAACCAGTCTTGTATTTTATGATCAGTGACCTTTATCAGAATGACGCAAGTGTTTCCTGGTGCCTTCCCTTAAACCACAGGCAGGAGTGCAGAGAGAACAGCAAACCCAGTTTCTGCTGACAGCATCGTGTTCACCAGTCATCCAGCTCCCATTTCATTCTCTGCAATTACCCCTGCATTCCAAAATAGTGCCAAACTCCCAACTCCAAGAGATTTTTTTCCTAGTCCTA
The DNA here is from genome assembly GCA_013397055.1 of Pachycephala philippinensis. Taxonomy (NCBI): domain Eukaryota; kingdom Metazoa; phylum Chordata; class Aves; order Passeriformes; genus Pachycephala; species Pachycephala philippinensis. Next base: position 379,275 of record VWZT01011623.1, read on the forward strand.
CTGGTTATTTCACAGCTGAGATAATCACAACTAAGAGGCTCCTGGTTCATGTAAAGTTAAAATGCTAGATTCTCCTGTATTATTTCCACAGCTCAGAATGTTCAGCACAAAAAAAAATAAATGGGTATATGAAGCTTTTGGTATTTTTTCCATTTCATTTTTCCTGGTGAAGGGACCAACAATGCGCACAACAGCAAATTTGCAGGAACAATTTCCTTAGACTAATCATAATTCTTCTATATGACTGACCTGGCTCACTTTGGGCATAACTGCTGCAATGCAAAATTTAGGGAATAGGTACTGGTAAACAAAAGTCTAAGGACTGTTTCAAACGTTGGATAGCACATGTTTTTGCACAGTCCTTTGTCCTATTTAATAACCGAGGAACTAATTCACTCTGTAACTTAATGTGTTAAAGTCCTAAACATACACAAGTCAGCAACATGTGAATAAGAAAACAACTAAGATAACTGAAAGAGGAAGGACAAGGAAATTTAAAGCAAATAATGAAGAGTAACCTCACATTTATTAAATTTGTGTAAACAAAATTTAACTTAAAATGCATCACTTTGGACCATTTTAAAGTCATACTGAGTGTGTGACTATGACCAAATCACATTGACTGAAAGAATTGTGCCCACTTATAAAGCTGAACCTAGATCTTGAAGTTAATGGAAGTCTCCATATTGAGTTTATTAAAAATTATGTTTAACACGAACAGGATGATGATCTGCACACTTGCACACAGTGGTGCTTCAGAGGAAGCCTCCCAAGGAAGGTGAGTTCAGTGTGCCAAGGCAGAGGGGACTGTGATCTCTGCAGCTAAGAGCTCATTGTCTTTGACCACTGTGGATTGATGCTGCTGATTCCTCCACAGCTCCCACCAGCACAATGGAAAGACAGGCACATGGCCTCACCTGCCTCATGCTGTGTCCTAACAGAGGGTCACCATGGGAAGAGAGGCCGAATGGTGTCTCGGCGAGCTCTTCCAAGCACCTCTCTAGCTGTGTAAGATACAACAGTTAATAGCCAATAAGAAAACAAAGGCTTACACTTGAAATCTATGCAGCAAAAAAAAAAGAGCAAAAGCCAGTTTCTGGCCAAAGAACATCACAGGGTGAGGCACTCACATGTCAAGGCACCAGGGCAGCAAACACATCATCTCTTGCATTACAACATTCTACACCAAATTCTGCAAACCACAGAAGTTGTCCGAGTTGTTGGAGCCTGCAGGATCTTTGCCATACCCCAGCCATCTTCAGCCAAGCCTTCATTTGTGTGAAGAGCAATGAAACCACGCCAAGGTGGGCCGTGAGAAGGGGCTGGGGGGGCG
>VWZT01011623.1:380983-439315 GCA_013397055.1 Pachycephala philippinensis
ATCGCCCTTGGAGCCGCCTTTCTGTGCTGACACCTGGTGGGGGCAGCTGGCTCTTCCAGCCCACGGCTTGTGTCCAGCTTGAGAAATAGTGGCAAACGGAAAAAAGCCCTGCAAAACTTCTAAACACCACTTCTTTGGCCCTAGAATGTCCTTCTTATTTTTCTAACTAGAACCAGCTCATGTTACTCAGAAGGAAGAGTGCTTAGAAGAGGGATTTAGCCTCTAAAAACCAGTTTGTGGACTAGTTGACCCTATTTCTTTGCAGAGGACTTTTCTCAGGGCTTTAAGAATTAAGTATAGCAGATGTGATATCCTGGGAAAGCTGTTGGACTGGAGAACAGTTAGTGTGATAAAACTATACAGTAATCTTATTCTAGTATGCTTTCAGGGTGATGCTCCAAGTTGAAGACTGGAAAGTTTGTATCTAGGAAATGAAAAATTGCAAAGTGTCTTTTTTTCCCCCTCTGCTAATGAAATAATCTAAAACCGGGAAACAGATTTTTGAGAATTTGTGCCAATATAGCTATCTGAAGAGACTGTACCAAAGAGGCTGAGTGCTGAAGACCCCCTCTCCCAGAGCAGGGGATATCCTTCACTCCTGAGCATCAGAGAAAGCTCTACATATTTATCTAATTTTACACTGCTTTGAGGAAGTCACAGGAAAATAAACACAGAAGCATCCCTGGCTTTATTCATTTCTAGTATAGGTTATATTTTGCTGTGTATCATTCTTAGCCATACACAGACATTAAAGAGTAAACACTTTCCTCAAGGCAGCATTAACTACAAATAAAAGAGTAAAATATTTTAAAAACATTTTTAAAATACTTTTCTCTAGAGATGGTGATTCCTGAAAGCATTGTCTGCAAGACACAGGAAATATTCACTTTGCATTAGGTCCCACGAGGTTCCTAACTCATATAAAGTCAAACTTGGGAAAATATTCTTCCTAATGAAAATTAATGCCAAGACCTCTTTTTCTCTTTTCTATAGACACACAGAAAGCTTTATTTCTAGTGTTGGAATACACAATTTTCAAGAACTTATTACAAGATCAGAAGGAAATAAGGCAATTATTTTCATGGATGTCTCTAATTATCCAATTTTGTGTTTAGCTTTGCAGACTTGAGACTTTAGGATCCTAAAATAGAAATACGTTAAACAAAATATGGTCTTCATCATTAATTAAAACACTGCAGTATTAGGAAATGAGCATTGTTGTGGTTTTCTATCCATTTTCTGAGTCAAGCAAATATTAAATATTATGGTAATATTTGTTCATTTCAGGCAATGGGCAGAAAAAGTGATCTATTCTTACAGCAGCTTGGATAAAGTCCAGAATTTCTGATTTCCAGCTTACTGTAACAACATTCCAAAAGGCCAGCTGATTTTGATAAACACTGCTATCTTAATATTTATTTCCATATAGCCTCATCCTCAGCTCTTTTGATGTCAGAATTATCTCAATGAATGGGAAACTTCTTGTTTTGGTGCACAGACATTAGAAAAATCATATTGTTCAATTTCTAACATTATCTTTCCTGGTAAGTCAAGCCCAAATATAACCCATATATTAAACTTCAGGCTAAAACACTGTGTGTCAAAGCAGCTAGCTCACCAGCAGGTTGTGTTCCCCCTTCTGCTTAGGTGATAACAAATCCAAATGTAGCCCAGGCTACCTGCTGACAGATGCAAACCCCTCATTCTGCTCCTCAACTACTTCCCCTCCCACTTTTGTCTGTCTTTTCCATTTAGGCTGTAACCTCTTCATTGCAGGGTCCCTCCTTCAGCACCTCTTTGCCTATTGCCAGGAAGAAGGAATCCCACTCCCAGGACGGGTCTGTAGGTGCTGCTGTAACACCAATAATAATAAATGCTGCTGCAACTATTTTTCCAGATATTAAATCCGTACTGGGATTGCCTGGTGTCTGTGGCTCTTCGGAAAGAGATGGACAGAAATGTTTCCATATTTTCTGTTGACTGTGGTTCTGAAACTTCAGGGCTGGTGTCCAACCCATGCCATATCCCACCAGTGAGACCAGCTTGCCTCACCTGTACTGGGGCATGAGGAGAATCTGCCTGCCTGTTCCAGAACCTGCAGCCCATGTTTCAGGACATTAATGCTTTGCCCAAACAGGAGCATGGCACATATGTGCGCCTTTTAGATTAGTGTATGAGGAATTTTGTCCAAAATATGGCCTCTCCTTGCACCTATTTCCATTTCGCTGAAACTGTCAGACTCCCTTGACCTTGCTATCAGAGGAGAAGAAGAGAAAAGCTTATTTCCATTAGCTTGCCACACATTTGTGTCCTCAGCAGTGTCAAGGGTGCTGAGCGGTGACCTCACAAGACCAGAGTGTGATACACAAACCAGCCATTAATCCTAACGAGATGAGGTAGGCCAAATGCCTGCAGTACTGGTTCTATCTTTGCTTATAATATGCACATCTAGCATCAGTTAGCTCTAGTGCTCTCCACATTACAGTTGGAAAAATTGCTAATACAGCTCAGCTCTGCTGCAAGGCGCTTCCTCCCATGACTTCGGGGTTAAAGCAGCTGCAAATTTTGTCTAACATCCCTTCCACGATTTTTTTTCTTTTTTAATGTTACACATATTGTGGAACTGGAGAAACAAAAGCAAGAGATAGCCAAGTACAGTGAGAGAAAGATACAGTGAGAGAAAGATATAGTGCGACCCTAACTGGACAGGGAAAAGAAAATATTTGGTTGTCAGTTATGCACTTCCTTCTCTATACCTTTTACTGTAATTGAACCATCTCACCTGTCCTTGTAGAAGTACTTTGAGAACAATGGAGTGAAAAAGCATATACATCCATGTATTATTAGTACTGTAATTATTGCTATTATTACTATTGTTATCTACAGTAAAAACCCAACATTATATTTTCTTATCTCACCGTGTGCTAATGATACACCCTGGTAGACTTATGACGCTGATAAAATACAGCCTTCTGACCCCACTCTGCCTTGATGACTGGCCATTTGGCCCCTCCAAATAGCATTTTTCAAAATTATATCAAATGGCAGTAGGAGTTTTATACTGTTAATCTAAGGAGACATTGGGAAACAAATAACCACAATACCTCAAAGTGATTATGGCTACTGCATACACATAGTAACAGCCAGTCTGAATTCCACTCATATAATATGGATGTTCTAGTTCATATAATTAAAATTAAATCAGTTTATGGAGATTTTAGGTTCACAGAGAAAAGAAAATCACTGTCATGCAAGGAGCAGTCAGTGAAAATCAATGGTAACTAGAGGTATTTACTGCTTCTTGATGTTTAGAGCAGACTGCTTCTAAGAGTCTGCTGGGCAGACTGTGGAGGTGTTAAAATGCTCCATGAGAGCAACAAATTTATAAAAATACCTCTGAAGTCAAAACTCACCATAAGAGTTTTTATTGCTGTGGATGGAGCACAAAAAATAAAGAACTAGAGGGCTTTAAAAACAAACAAGTACAAAGCAACAAATGAGTGAACAAACAAATAAAAAAGGGGGGAAAAAAGCCCACACAAAACAAGGGACAGGTTATTAAGCAGGGAAGCAAGAATTTTGCTTTTGAACTATTTTATCCTGATATAAAAAACTGGTGGTGATACAGTTGCTGGAAAACTATTTTTACACTCTACTTTTCAGTGCAATTTTAGGCATTAAAAACCAAAGTGGAAAACAGAAGATTTGAGGGAAAATCTGTAGCTAGGTTCAATTTTGGAGGATTCTTAAAAGCAAGAAAATTGACCTACTGGAACAATTTAATATTCAGTGTGTTTTCATACCTTGTTTCTGGAGAGGACTAGCTACTTTCTGAGGGGAAGTACAGGAACACTCATGTAAATAATTATCAAATTATCTGCCCACAAATTTTTTCCCAACTCCTCCACCCTCTCCTACATTCACCTGCTCAGAGAAACAACATGATATTTACCACATTTCTGAAGTTTTTAAAGTTTAATGCAACCAACAATCCAATGGCTTCTAGAATTTCAAGTCCAGTTTGAATTGTATTTAGTTCTTGCCTTTGTTAGTACTTTGCAACAGTGAGTGCTAGTGGTTTAAAAAGCATTAAACCCATCTCCATACGTGTGGATATTATATATTCTGCCTCACTTGAATGATCCCTTGGTCTGGTGTTGAGTAAGGCAGGAGACAACCTTTCCTTTGCCCTCTCTGAGCCACTGCCAGATGTGGAGGTGCTGAGTGCTGTGACATTGTAGATCTGTCTTGATCTTACATTTTAACTTTTATATTTTTCAAATTCTGTATTCCTAGTGTGTAACTCTGAAGTGTCCTGCAGCCTGTGAGCTGCTGTTCTCTCATGCTAAGACAGACATAACAAATCCTCTCCAGGCCTGCTCTCCAAGGACACCCAGACCGTCCTAGGCCCAAAATGTGTAAACCAGCATCTTGAGAAGGGGGACAAGCTGGGGGAAAATTACATCATTAGCTAAAGTTTAATTGGTGAAATTATGCTGATATGCAAATGGACCAAACGTATAAAAGTGTGAAGAACTCGTGACTCGTCATCCATCTTGGGTGTAGCCTTTGGCCTGCCCAGGGTGTACCTCTGAAGACCTTTCAAATAAATATCCACCTTTATTCCCTTACTCCCGTCTAGTCTCTGTTTCTAGGTTGGCCTCTTTAGGTGTCAGTCTGTCCAGCCCAAGCTCTGGCTGCCCTGAAGCCTGGTTTGGCCATTGGTAAGTGATGTTCTCTGCTTGACACCGGCCATGCACTATCACCAGAAGCACCAATGGGGTAAGAATGCCAACCTGGTGCCCACAGTGGGCCCGTGCTGCCTCTTCTGACACAATTTTGGATTCAGCTGTCTCTCGTTTTCACCCATGGAGAGTAATTCCAGCGTGGAGGTGGCGGTATTCAAGTGTTCAGTTGTAAACCTTGGCATACCAACACTTACACATCCTGGTTTGGAAGATACTTTGTTCCTCTGACCTCTTTCATGAAAGCATCCTATTTTCTCCTTAGAGGTTCATCGGTTCTTGGTGCTTCCTTGGCATTTAATGATGTTATAATCCTGTAAAAGGTGAAATTCTCAATGGTTGCAAGGAAGTCTTCAAGGAACCACCGAAGTACTTTGGGGAGAAGGTGGGAAATAAATGCAAATTAGTGTGTTAGCATGACAAACAGTGGTCTTAGTTTTAAGAACAATTCACTTTTTATTCTTTGCAACTGCAGATGACACTGCTGTTTCTCATTTTTAATTAATAGAAGAAAATATAATCAGAGTAGTCATTCTCTCCAAGCATAGTTCTGATTATAAACAGCTACAGAAGAAAAGGGAACAAATCAGACCTGTGCAACCCTATCTGTGTATCCAAAAAGCATATTCATCTACAAATGTCCTTTCCTCTCACCTGTCGCTCCAAGGCAGACATTAAGTGCTGGTATTTACTCAGCTCACTGACACTGGAGAAGCTGTCCAAGAAGTGTAGAAGTCCCTTTCTTCCAAAACTTCCAACTGAACTATTTTCCAGCTGGTACCAAAAGCTACAGTCAGTCCCAAAACTGGCTATTAATTACCGTGATCAGAGAAGGGTCAAGCTCCAAAGACCTGTGCAGGACCTGCTGTGCTCACAAAGGTGATTTTGCAATCACACCTACATTTATGGAAGCTGCAGCAATCTACTCTACAATAATTAATACTTTGGAAGGAGAGACTCGTAACAGGTGTTGTCCTGAGGTCTGTGCCATGCTCAGAGTTGCACTTATTCATGAAACACCTCAACTGCCTTTTAACTCTCTTTCTTTGGCCTTTAAATCTGTTCACAAAACAAGTATGCAACATAATTAACAATTCAGCCTTGGCACAGGCACAAAAGCTGATCAGAATGAACAGCAAAACCATCTGTATTGTGAGCCAGATAACTTCAGCCCCTCACCTGTTCATGGGTAGGGGAGCCCACTTATTTGAATTTCTTTCCCAGTTATTTTACTGGCATGTTAAATTCTGCATCAATTAAGCTAAGTAATAATAGAATTTTGTAGTTTCATATGCCTAAAGCAGCATCAGGAAGCTGAATTGGTCAGTCATGGATTTTAATCCTTGGTTTTCCTTATTGACTTAATTCACAAATAATTGCATGCAAATTATTGTCATTTGTGAATTGTTCATCACTCTGTTAAGAGTCACTGTGGCAGAAGACGGGAACAGAAGCAGAGCCCCTGCTCTGAAAGTGTAGAGGGTGCAGCAAACAAATCAAGAGCTGACACCTAAGGGCTGCAGAGGCTGCACTTCAAATTAGTTGAAGGTGCAGACCACATACTTTTTAGAGAAGAATGTGTAAGTAGAAATCTGTCTGAAGGCTGACCTGTCCTGTTTGGGTCATGTTGATGAAGGTGCTGACTTTTGTTTCCTTTTTGGCTTATTTTAGCAGGTTACATGAGGCTTTGATGTTCTGTCTTTTCCCCGTTTAGCAACATGTTTCCTGGTCAATAGCAATCACCAAGATCAGTTACAATCTCAGTAACATCTGTGTGTCCCAGCAGGTTCTCGTTAATATACAGCCCCCAGCACCTTTCCTGTATCAGTGATTTTTGTGAGTGTGCGGGATACTACAGCTGAGGAAAGGCAGAGGAGCAGCTGCAGCAGTAGCGGGCTCTGTAGCCTTGGAGGAGGTGCTGCAGCCATGGAGAGGCTTCACCTTGATGCCTGCAGTGCTGAGAACCTTTAGAGCGGCACCGAGCGTGAAATGGGACTTTTTTGTGTTCCAGGGAGGAAAAAGGCTTTTTATGAGAGGCAATGAGTGCAGAAACACTCTTAACAACACCCATAACAGAAATGCTGTTTCATGACACCATTTTTCACAGCAAACACTTCTTGCTTATTCACGATCAAACTCAACCCTTGCTACATGACAAACTTGGCACCTTTTATGATTTATCTACCTCTGCAACCTCTGTACTGGTCCCCATTGACTAAAGTGATATAGATAGTAGAGGGTAGTAGCAGCACTCCAAATTATGGATATTAATCTCTTATATACTAAAAAAAGTCATAATCTTAACAGAGCGTGGAAAAAGAGACAGCAAGGCACAATCTCTTCACCTAAAGGAACAGATAGTAATTTGTATATAAGGGAAAGAGGAGCTGGAAAGTGAGAAAGATTAAGAGCCATAAACCCAATTTTTGCTTTTTATGGATGAAAAAGTTACAAAACCTGTAGCTTTATTAAGACTTCTCTGGGGCTTATGCTATAGAAAATGCTGGTTAATGTTCACTCATGGGATTTTTTTGACACAGCATCTTGAAATGACCATGGCTGATAGAGACCTGTAATGATGGGATGGCCCAATTGCAATGCACGGGGTAGGGCTCCATAGCTGGGTTTCCAGAGGCAAGCTCCAGCATTGGTATTCAACTAGGATTGGGGAAAATTTCAGGGGCTCTTCCCCCATCCCAGCCCCTTTCTGCTGTAGGATTTTACATAAGAGGAGATGACCAAGACCTTGTGGCTTTTCTTGCTCTGGTATGAGCATCCTTGAGAAAGGGAAGTGGTTGGTGTGTCTAGACAAATCTCAGGGGAGAGAACACATAAGAGGCCCAGGCTTTTAACCCATTGTGAGGGTTGTGCCCAGCATCAAGTTTAGAATTTTTATTAGAGCAAAGACTGGAAACTTTTGACTCTCTGTTCACTAGATATGGCAAAGATTTCTGAATGTCCTGCAGTAATACTTTACTAAGTGATCATTTGTGTCAGCAAAGATTTTATAACAATAGTTCCATGATTATTCTCTTTTTTTCATTATTATTACAACGGAAGGATTCAAACACAGACCCTGTGCATTTAACTCTTTCTGTGCTCTGCGTCTTTCAGCATCAATATGAGGAGATTCCTGCATAATGCTATGCCACTGTGCCCTTTCTAAAGCTGCTGGTACAGCAGTGTCAGAATCATCCTCACTTTAAATTTCTATTTACTGTGGACAGTACCAAAAATTCTGGCTGTATATTTCAAAGAATTATCTGTTTAAAAATGTATATTATCTATGTGTGTATATATATATAGACGTTTCTATTAACACCTAGTTACTGGTAATGCTTGAGAAAATGTCAGCTTTTTTAAGAAAATGAGGGATTTTTCCTACCTTTTTGAATTCTAGAAATATGCCTTAGCACATTAACACAATATAAAAAAAGCTGAAAGATCCACAAGGTCAGTTAAAAAATAACTTCCTAGACATTCAGAGAACTAGCATTTCTTAGAAAAAGAATCTCTTATCTTCTATAGTCTTGTTTAGTGTTTCAGTGCTTTTATAACAAAGCAAGGCCAATATCACAATACTTCTCAGTTATTAAAACTGAGACTAAATTGTGCTTCAGGGAACTTCCTTTGGCAAAAAGAGAACATTTTTATCAGATCTGTGACTCTAAAGCAATACTGGTTAGCTTTTTTGTGGGCTTGTACTTCACACCTCTGTATCTGCATTTCATGAATTGAGAGAAAAAAGGCACTGCTACCTGTCTCTCTGACACCAGGAGTGAAGCAATGAGTCCATCTCAGAGATTTCCCTGTGTCCTGGAAGATAAAACTGGTGTCCCCAGAAGTTTAGGATATTCTCTGTGTAAAGAATGCATTGAAATGTATCCTCAGGGCTCACACTGGAAGGGAAATACTGCTGATGGAAAATTCATATTGAATCAGTTGCAAATAGCTCTCTTTCCTCAAAGAATTTTTGTTCTGACATACCCCAGCTATGGATGAGTCAATCCTAGTAATCCTATGCCAAGTCCTAGGCCAATTTCCACGCCTAGTAATCCTAGGCCAAAACCAAAGTCTTTGTAATTCCCTTTATAGCCATGTGGATAACTGAAACAGATGAGACAGATCTCTCTGTATGTGCAGATGTTGAATACATCTAACTGCAAGAAGAATATTTGGTCTGTTGCTTTGGCACCAGCAAAGGCGCAGCTGAGATGAAAGCGATGTATGTCCAGCAGTCCCCAGAGTGCCACGCAAAGCTCTGGGGTGCCCCAAGAGGTTGATGTTCCTGAGGATGTGACCTGAAGCTGCCCAAAAAAAAAGGTCAGGCAGAAGAGTTAAATCTGGCATGTCATTCTTCTCTAAGGTTTGAGACATTTTCTCATATTTCCTCAGAAAAGTGGAGTTTAGGTCTCCCTTGGGCAGAAATAGGGATGGCATGTGTGTTCCCTCTCTACTGAGAAGCTCTCCCATGGCTCAGTCAGCATCTCCTCCCAAGGGATGCCAGGTGTGGCCCTGGCAAAAGGTTGTGCTTTGCTCAGCCGAGTGAGCAGCAGATCAGCTGCAACTCTGAGAGTCACTCACCACGAAAACCAAATGCTCTAGAGGTGAATTCATCCTCTCAGGCAGAGCAGGATGTCACACCAGAACTTCTGCCCCTAGTGTCAAACAATGCCACCCAGAGGCTGGGGTCTCGGGGGAATGTGGGGGCTCCCTTGGGTGAGATACCTTCGCCTGCAGAGCATGGGCCCCCCAGGTGCTCTTTGGAGATTCCTACAACCCATTTGGAAGTGGATGGACATTCCTCCTTTGCCCCAGGACCAGCCCCACTGTGCCTAAGCTCCAGACACCCACATCCTCCTGTGCATCTCGGTGTCTTGCAGTTGTTCCCTGCCTTGCAGGTCATGGCAAATTCTCTCTCCTTTCAGAGCTCTTGGTCGTGCTCTTGCTCGCTCTCTCCCTCTTTATGAAGGTGTTGCCCGGGTGTAATTTGTACTCCTGGGTGTAATGTGTAATCCTCTCCAGGAGCATTGTTTAAAAATATTCATCATGGCAGCTATGTGACTTGATACACCCAACAAATGGGAAGTGGAACAGAAGAAACACGAGCACTCACAGATTTTGAAACAAAACAATGTCTTCAGGCAGAGCTCAGTCTAGGCCTGCTGGACAAAGGGCTTCCCAGCATGGAGAAAGTTATTAGCCTTTGACTCTTGCGCATAAGTAGACTAACAACCTCCAGTTTTACTATGCCTATCAGTTGCTCCTAATGATTCATCTTGAAAAAACTTACTGACTGCAGCTTGAAAAAAGCAATGGATATCCTATATCCATCCTATATCTAATGCTCTCTCTGCAGAGAGCATCAGGTGGCTCCTTAAACCTACCCTTTCCTGCTTGAATCTATTCTGGGTTCTGCTACTTCTTTGAGACATAGGAGGGCAGCTGAGGAAATAATCCTGCCAGCAAAACTTGGAAATAATCTATTTTGCTCAAACGGTTCAATAGCAGACTAGTCATATGAAAGCCTGGGAATTAGAGCTAATAGCCTTACACATCTCTGACTCCCTTGGCTCCTGGTGTGCATTGATGTAAGAGGGAAGAGAATAAGAACCCAGTTACTCTCCATTTCAGTGATGCCATATCTAATCACAAGTAGCACGTATCAGAGGCACAGAAAAGCCTTGGGGATATGCTGATCAGTCACCTGGTGAAATATAATGACTCACACAAGGCTGTACTTGGAGTATTTCTTCTGCTTAGTCCATTGCATGTGTTGAGCATTTCTGTAATACGTGTGAGGTCTAATTTCCCTCCCTCCCTACGCAGTTTTTTTCACCTCCCTACACTGAGTCGGTCTGTTCAGCCATCACTCTTTTCTATGCCTCCTGAATCAAACTCAAGACATCTCCTCCTACATTTCCTGAATGTATACAGTTGAGCAGATGACCAGGTAAAGTCAATTTACACACTGAAACTATTATGAAACTCTGAACCTTGTTATACAGTGGATACTCATCCTTGTACCCAAGGGATGGGAAGAAGAATTTTCCCTTTTGTGAACACTGTGAGTAAATTTGACTGCAAAGATTACCATGGAAATTAAGCCATAATTTGTAGCCCCTGGGATATAAATGTCATCATGCTATTATTTTCAGAATGCTGCACTTTGATCTCTATACCTTCATGTATAATGAGTGCATTCTTTTAACAAGTCAGGTGTCAATAACAGTTCCCAGAATTCATTAAAGCTGATACACAGCAAGAAATTATAGCATTTAACAAAATCTGGTTCATTAGTCTGGGAACCTACTTTTAAAAACCTAATTTTCTTTTGTCTTCATTCTCTGATGTGCCCTTTCACCTTCTGCCAGGGACAACCCAACACTCAGGCATTCAGTTTCTCAGCCACTCTCAAGATTTATTTCCACGTTAGCACTTTATTCCTGCCCTTCTGTTGTAGGATATGGCCTTTTAATTCTGCTTTTTTTTGCCAGGGATCTTCTGGGAAACAGATTGGGGATTGATCTGGGTTAAATACATAGTACTATTTATTTTTTTAAAAACTAGTTTTAATTCCTAACTTGGTTTCCAGCACCAAGCAGCAGTGCAGGTGCAGGGAGCATGTGGTGTGGCAGCAGAAGCAAAGCACCTGGGAAGAAGTGAGAGCACCAAGGGAAGAGAAGGGCCAAGAACTTCTTAGTTTTACTTTGCCACCAGGTGCGAAAGCTAAAGAGTAAAGCCTGGGGTTTGTGCCTGGATTGACAGAGAGAAATCAGTTTTTTCTTTCAGAAATGCAAGAACCTGGAGCTATTTCTATAACGAATGAACTGGTAAACTCCAGAGGATGTATAACCCATCCATATATGTTATAACACCCATATATGTTAAATATTTCTGACGTGGAGAGACACTAGGAAAGACATTTCAGATTAATTTTTAGGCAGTCTTATTTAGGATGAGAGAATAAAGTCACCTGTTTTTCACAGAAAGTGTTCCAGATCTTCTAGTGAAGAACAATTTCTCTTTGTCAGAGAAAAAAGTATTTTATATAGATTTTCTTAAAATTACTTTCTTTTAATGGTGATAATTGTCCATGAGGATGTACATAATTGTACATGAGGCATTATAATGAAAAGTTTAACCTTTCATCCAGCATAGTGGATTTACTAAGTAATTTCATCTTTCTAGGAAATCGGGATGAATCATAGGTATGTGTGTATATGCATTATCTGATATGGAACTGCCAAGCAACATTTCGTATGCCTAGGAGTTCCACAGAGCTCCTTTGTGTCCATCCTGAAAAATAAATCCTATTTAGATTTTGACAGTTGGCATCAATTCCCCACTAAAATCTCCTTGTTTTTACCTGCAAAGGGCAAAATTCCAAACATGACAAAAATTAACTTCAGGAGTGATGTCTTTGTTCTGCTATTTTCTTGGTACCTTCAAAAAATAAAAGTGCATCTCTATTTTAAAGTCCAGAAAAAATTGTTTTCTTAAGGAAAATTTAATTTGCATATGAAATAGGTTCAACTCTAAAATTCTGCATTAATTCCAAACTGAAATGGATGCATTTTGTTTTAAGCAAGAGAGTGCTGCTTTTAGTTTCCTTTTCCTGAAAAATAACACTACCACATTTTTTAGAGCAATATTGCTGGAGACTGACATCTGACTTTACATAGGATAATTAATTTTAAAAAAATAAGCCTGTCTGTTGAGATATTACTGGAATAATGCAGTAGGCATCAAAGGTATCAACAGCTTGAATGTGGCCCTGCTAGCAAAAATCAGTATTGGACCATCTGAAAGTTGCAGTAAGCTGTAAATTAATGAGTGACCTTCAGAAGGCTATGAGAGATTTTAATTTCTCAGTTTTCCTTACCTCAAAGAAAAGTTACAGGACCCTGCTCATTTGGTTAATGGAGAATTGGCTTAGTGGCTTCCTGATCTACTCCCTTCCTTCCTCTGCTGCTTCCAGCTTGCCTCAGGCTGGTAGCTAAAAGCCCTGTGCAAACACAGAGGTTGGGTTAGGCCATGGGTATCAGAAAAAAAATAGGGAGGGAGGCAGGGAGGGAGGGAGAAGGGGCTGTCTCATGATGAGGACTATTTCAGCAGCTGCAAATGTTGCACAGAAGAATATGGGAGTGCCGAAAGAGGCTGCAATATCCTGACCAAAACAACACACTGTAAAACAGGCAAACCATGACTACCTGCACTGCCTCCTCGTGAAGCAAAAAGACCCCACAGTAGCTATTTCTGTCAAGGTGCAGTTTATTGGATAGGTGATTAGTTGAACATCTCACCTTTGCTGTGAGTATATTTAAGTATTCTGCGGACTGGGGAAAACTTACAATGTAGTTGGGGAAAATGGCAGATTTGTAATAAAAGTTTAGGTGAGTGAGTTTTTCAGTGTTTATTCTGCTATTTTAAAAAAGGAGGAAAACTTCCTTTCCTTTGTGTGTGATGTTGGCAGAAAAAAAACCGGCACTTACTCCTTGATTGACTCCCGGAGCTTACAAAATGAAGGATCAATTAAAAAAAAACATTTTTTGAAGTAATTTCTTTTAAACAAAAACAGCTTTCAGGACTCATTTAACTGCTGAAGCATGCAAGTTACTGCAATCATCAGCTAGGCACGAGAAGATCAAAATAAATCTCCAATGTGAAATCTAGACTCTGCTGCTTATCAAGTAAAGAAACTTTTTGACACATGGTCTCAAGTCTGCTGTTTCTGTGGGCTGAGCTCATATCTCTGATGTCAGCTTTCTCCATCACAGGCTGTCACATAAGTGAGGGAGTGAGGGACCTGTGCTGAAGACAGGGTATCTCATTTCACAGTCTCCTTTACATACACTAATGTGTCAGGCTTTTCATTTTTTGACACACAGTAATAATAGTTGCTTTCTGGCTTGTCTTTTCCCTCCCTTGACATGACTGAGTCAGTCTCCTGGGACCAAAGCTCAGCCATAACCTGCAGGAATGAGGCATCCTGGATCAATTCTTTAGGCTTTGAAAGACCTAAATTCAATTCTTTGCACTTTGCTCAGTGGTGGGGAGGAAGTGGCAGATGACATGTTGCTGGTACATGGTTCATAAAATGAAGGAAGTAGCATGTTTTCCCATCTCTCCCATGCTTCAAAAATAGGAATCCTTTGTCCTGCCAAACACATACATAAATAACCTTGTTATCTGTGCTTTGCACGAATTGGTGTAGACAGCTAAAATATAAGATTATTTGCTTACTTTTCCCCAAGGTTCAACAAATGTTAAATAGTCAAAGGCAAATATACTTCCAGGTGTCAATTATCATTCCCAAAAATTTGCATTTGTAAAACTAGAGCAAAAGTACTCAGAAGAAATTGTGAAAAGAAAAAAATATTCACATGAAAGACATTGGAGAAAGGGGAAAAGCAAGGAATTTGGTAAAATGCAAGAGACCCTCTGCAAATATTGACCCTGGAAATAACAACGCTTTTGTGATGGGAATATGAGACACTGGAAGAGAACAGGCTTGCCCATCACAGTATGGCCTACAAGCTGGTGGGGGAATACAGCAACCTCTGTGGACCTCTGCCCACAAGGTACTTCTGAAAATGCCACCAATGCAGATGTCCTTTGAGAGACAGGAGGCAGCTGTGAGCACCATTGAGAAGATGACCTTTAGCAACCCAGATCTCTTCAAAGTTCAGTGAGATGCAGACAGACACCTGATTATAAAATTCACTATTCTGATTTTTAAACTTGACAAAGTTTATTAATTTTTTACTATAGAGTCACACTTTTATCCATCTGGAAGCCAGTAAGGTCTTCATCTTGTCATCTGGATAAAACTAGAATTTATGCATCTACAATAGCCAGGAAAGAGTTTACTTTAGTGGCATGGTGCTTTCTGTTCTGTGTCAGGGTATGCTGCATGGTATATTTTATTGTTTAAAACTAAATATTCAGTATGGGCATTTTGAACATTTTCTCTTTTTTTCTTTTTTTCTTTTTTTTTTAGCAGTTCACTTTAGCATGGTTGAAAGTTACTTTCCTTCATGCATACTTATCTCTGTAGTATGAAAATTTTGCTGCACATCAGAATTGTAAGCAATGCCCAAGGCTCAGTTGGAATCTAACACTGAGTGTTAAGATCTGTAGTCTAGTGCAGAGACAATGCAGACACACAGAAACTATTGTGTGGAGGTAATCACATAAAAAAGAACTAATTTCCACCATTCCAGTTTAAAGCAGCAGTCCATCTTCCTTTTAAATATTTTCAACTTTCCCTAAGGTCTATGACAATATTGTATTCACAGACATCCTTATTCTTCTTCTAAATGTCAGGATGCTTATTCTAAGAGGTTTGAAGCTGGAGACTGTAAAGTGCATAAAATAATTTCTTATGCCAAAACATAAAATATATTTAGCTGGATAAATATCAGCAGCAACCACTTTGATAAACACATCTTAGGCATACACACACACAAGCTTATAAAAATTATTTAGTCAACCAAATAAAAGCACCTGGATTTCATTCATGACAAAAACCACTGTGGTAATGGAGGTTTCACTGGGACAGTCTGCTTATCTTACACAGCTATAAAAAAAAACCTGGGGTGATATGTGTGGATACCTCCCTGCCTTAACAAAGTATGACAGGTTTCTATATACATGCTTTCTTTCTAGAAAAGGTCTAAAAGAACTTTGTAGCTGCCTTAAGAATGTAAAATTATCCAGTATCAATTTCCAGTAAAAAAAAATAGAGATAAATGCAAGCCTTTCAGGCACTTCAGACTGTAGGCAGGTGGGAAGGGTCTGCCTTGGTGCTATGGACCTCATGGCTTTGCCAGCCAGCCCTCACCAGAAAGAAAGCTCACAGAAGGCTTTCCACAGTTTTCTTTGACTTTCTGATCAGCTGTATCTGGTGCTGTTGCCAATGCTGGAGAAGAGACATTTTAAATTTAGAAATGAAACCAGGGAGAAAAACCATCCAAGATCTATGCTTTTTTACCTCCTATTTTTTATCTCTGTATAACTTTCTGGGGTACAAGCATAGTTTTTCAAGATGTTGACTGTACTCAGGTATCACACAATTGAAGCTATGTAAAAACTAGAATAGGGGAGAGTTCATGCTGTGTTATCAAAGAACTGCCCTGCTACCTGCAGCCATGAAACAATTCCATGAGCAACAAGTAAGGTGTGGTGGTGGGGACAGAGGAAGATTAGAAAGGAGACATCAGATGAAGAAGAAAGATGCAAAACAGTTGTTACTGTTTATTCCAAATCTATATATTTGCTGCTTTCAACACTTCCTGAATGCAGTTTTTCCTTATGTCTCTGCAACTGCTGATGGGGTGTGACTCAGTTTAGTCAAGGGAAGGGTATTTCTTGCAGTAACAGATGAGTGCTCACCAGAGGGAAAAAAATTATCTGATGAAGATGACCTAATTGCAGCCTCTCCATTCCTGAAGGGACCCTACAAGAAAGATGGAGAGAGGCCACTTAAACAAGAATATGTAGTGACAGGACAAGGGGGAATAGCTTCAAACTGAAAGAGAGTAGGTTTAGATTAGATACATGGAAGAAATGCTTTACTGTGAGGGTGGTGAGGCACAGGAACAGGTTGCTCCTAGAAGCTGTGGATATGCCATCCCTGGAAGTGTTCAAGGCCAGGTTGGATGGGGCTTTGAGCAACCTGGTCTAGTGAAACTATGGCCAGGGGTTGGAACTAGATTATCTGTAAGGTCCCTTCCAACCTGGCCATTCTATGGCTTCCTCTCCCCAGGCCAGAACAAGCTGGGCTGCCAACACCCTGTGCATTTATAGTCAGCAGGAAAATTAGCACCCCCTCCCAGAAGGGGTGTTGAAGGGCAGAAAAGGGGACTGGAAGAAGAAGAGAAAGGGTGAATGAACTGAGCCTTATTTAGTGGCACAACTGCCTGGCTTTGCCATGGAAGCTGGTGTTTCACCCGTGACAGGGAAGTCAGTTCTGCAAGGGAGATGGTGTTGCCCAAAAAGCTGCTGCTGCTGTACCCACTGTGCCACCCCTTTGCTTCATCAGCACGTGTCCTGCATTTCTTAGCTGTTCTGAGAGTTGAATTCATGTAATAGCTATTCCTCTACTTAGTCAGCATACTTGCTTTTTGTTCCCTTTGTAATGTTGACAGCTGCAAAAACTGAACATCTGTTGTTATTCTTGGCACATTTCCTCTTCCTTGGGGCACAAGTCACTGTCCTAGAATTCAGAGGCTCTAAAAGTGTTCCTGGTTGGCTTGGTTTTTACTGTGTTTGACCAGGATTTTTTTAAAAATCACAAAAAACAATCTCAGTGAAAATGATCTTGTTCTGATGGAGTTCATGGTTGTAAGAGAAAGGAATGAATCTAAGCAGATGATGATTATTAGCAGTGTGCTTCAAAATGTCCATTGTAGCAGGCTGCAGACAGGGAGGCAAGGTGCTCATGGAGAAGAATCCCAAAGGGTAAAAATATTTCAGGAGAAATGCGAATTCCTACATGAAGCAGTATCAAGGACACAACATAATTCTGTCTTCCTGTGGAATAAAACCAGGAAAATGTCTATAAAATAGTGGGGCATTGATAAGGGCTGGATAATGCATACCAGGAAAACCAGAAAATCCAAGAGAAATAAAAAGAGAAAACTGTGCTAGTAACTATAGATATCTATAGGTGATTGCCACGAGTAGGGGGTGAAATTAATTTCAAAAGAGAAAAGTGCAACAGTGGCAAGTAAAACCAATGTTGGCTAAAAGCAGAAGAAATTAAATAATGTGCTACATTTTCACCCATACATCTTTTATGAGAAAGGGAGAAATAATCATCAGGAAGAGGATTAAACTGCTTAGAACCTATTAGGTGTCACTTTCACAAAAATATTGATAGTGATTGTTATTTAAACTGTTAAGGAACATTGAGGAGGAAAGTCCACACCAGAAGAGGGGAAAGAGCAGATTAAAGACTGTTTAAGTGAGTGGGATACATTCAGACTGAAAGCACAAGATGAACATACCCTTGATTTCTTATAGAACTGGAAAAACTGTATGTGCTAAAATAATTATGATTTTTAACCAAAAAAGAAAAAAAATGCATTTACCAAAAAATAGTGAAGTCCCAGGACACTGGAGAAGGACAAGTACTATAAAAAGAACAACTTTTTTAAAAGTGGAAGAAACTGTGACCTAGAGGTTTACACCTTAGGCAGCTTAGTTTTAGTACCCATAAAGACCAGAAGAAATTACATGTAAATAACAGTAGAAATTATTTGAAATTTAGAAAATATAAACCTAAAAATTGAGAAAATTAGAATAATTTTATATAGAAAGGTGATATCTAAATTAGGACATAACTGAACAATATGAAAAGATGGCGATTATCTAGGCAGCCTGTCAGGGTAAAGCAAAACAAAAATCAGTTTAAGTAGAGGCAGAGAAGACACATGTTAGATTTTAGGACAAACTTGAAAATGATAAATATGTTTGGGTAGTATAATTTACAAAATAGGTTGTAGAATTTGCAGTTGCAAAGTCCTCGAGGAAGACAACTATCTGCCTTTTCCCACATAAAGTTAGCTTTCACACCTCCCAGCAGTGAACTTTGTTGTACGAGCAAGTTCCCACAGACTGCCCGTGCAAGGCCAGCTTTGATGGGTTGCCTCTGCCTGTGGTTGCCTAACTTTAAAATGGGAATAGAGGTTTCACAGAAAATCTCTTTTAGATTTGAGTTAGCAAGAGTCAAACAGACCAATGTCTATTGGGAATGGTCTGGACAGAGGTGAACCCGTGAGGGTTTCTTAATCTGCTTAGAGAAATTGCCCTTGCCTGTCCTACATCAGAAATGGCCTGGCACTCCTATAGCCCTGCTGTGCACGTCTTGAACTTAGGGAAAGTCCCAAGGGCAGTTTTTGCACATCAGAGCATCTCCTTTTTGGCCCTTAAACACTGCTATCAAAACATCCAAGAAGTGTTGCACAGTTCATCTACACAGCTAGAAATGAGACTGACCTCGAGGTTAGGTGAATCAATATATCCTTTAGAAAACATTAAAGAGTTATGATCTCTGCTAGGTAAATATTCCTACTGTGTACCAAATATAGAGGGTAATGGGTTTACTCTGTCCCAGTTAAGGAGGTACCTGAGAGGCAAGCACAAAATAATAGTCAAGCCTTGTCAGCACATTTACATTTAATGGAGCTCCTCTGAAGGAGGCTAAAGCTGTCCAAGAAGTGAGCAGCAGCATGAAACATTTACAGTGATCAGGTCTGTGGCAGCCTTGGGTGTCTGGAGAATGTGCTATTTGTGCACATAAAGAAATCTTTATTGGACCACCAGGCAAATTTTCATCTGGAAAAAGGCCATGTAAAAGTGGAGGTTGGGAGGGAAGAGAGATCTCCCAGCACAGCACATCTGACTGGAAGTGACTGAGCCTCTGACAGCTCAGAAAACCACATCTTAAAATCTCTTTTATATAAAAAAAGGCTAAAATCCCTTTAAAATAAGGACTTTTTGGCTTCACTTTTTTCTAGGCAGCTGTTCCAAAACCTCATTGGTCTCATGATCCACACATACCACTTCTGAATTTCTGTCCTAAATTGACACTATTTTGCTATTTCATTTGTTCTTTTGCCAGCATTGTTATTCAATTGTCATGGTCAGCAAGGAGCCACATCCCGTCTCAAACTTTGTTTTGCCCTTTGTCTGAGGAAAGCAAGTATCTTTCACTTTCTGAGCCATGCACACCATAATAATCCCCATAGTAATGCTTGAAGGAGCTGGCTTGACAAAACAGGACTGATGCTGCAGCGGCACTGAAAGGGATAGAGTGATGATAGTACTTCTGGGATCATTCAGTTCTTCCTGGAAGATGTTATGAGGTAATTAACACATTAAGAGTGATTTTGGGCTGTGGTTAGGGTTAGGGTTAGGGTCTTCCCTGAGACACTGGGATGAGGGGAGCCATCAGCAGTCCACATGCTGTGGCTGAAATCCAGTCAACAACTTGTTGGCAGGAATTTGATCCAATATCCACATCCAGAGCAGCAACCCTGTAATTCTCAGGAAAGATGCAGCATGGCTTTGGGTCAGTGACTGGCCATCATTATCAGCAAAGACAAATTAGGACAGATTTAAAAACCCAGTTCTGCCCTGCTTCTAATTCTACTTCATATTCCTTCTTGGACAGGTAACAGCTGGGGAGGAGTCAGCAATGAAGAAATGTTGCATTTCCATGATCCTTGGCCTTATCCTGCAGATAGGGCTTTTCTGTATCACAGTATCTGCATTGCTATGAGGTCTAGGCAGTCCCTTACTACATGATTTTTCATGAAATAATAAGGTCAGTCTTTCAATTACATCTCACTGATAAGTCTGATGAAACTCAGATGTTTTCATCTCTGCCTCTTGCCAGCAGCAATTCTTACATTTCCAAAACTTTCACATTTGGCTGCTAAAAATGCATTCCATAATCTAGATGTAGATACCCACATAAATACAGGCTCAGACACAGAGCTCTGACTTCAGAAGGCTGCAGTCAGTTGATGTCTGAGAAAACCAGGCCATTTTTTCTTAGCTATGAGTTCCACATAGGGCAGCCTGATTTCTCTGAACACCTTTCCCTGTATATATAAGACCATTGCTAAAGCAGTGAAAATATTATTCAAAAGACAGAGGATAAATGTTACAGATCCTGGATTTTTAAAACCTCTCTTCAAGCCAAAACTTAACCTTTATCTTAAAAAACTGACTATGTGTATTTGGACTAAGAGTACCAAGCAGTATTTTTCTTATAGGTTGTCTAAAGGGAGAGTTAATCTGTGTTTTTATTCTTTTCTTTTAGCCCTTGGGAAAGAATAACACAATATATATACATGGAGAGAAAAATCACAGCAAGCTTTGCAGAGACATCATTTTTTCTCTTCAGGTATTTATTTTTGGTGATATCTTATCTGGGTGCCAGAAAACACAAATGACAAACAACAGTGAACAGTGCAGAGACTGGCAGGTGTGTGCATGAAACATGACAAGATTTATCTAACCAGCTCTGGATGATTTCTCAACCATTATTGAAGAAGTGTTACACACTGAACCCACCAGCAGCATGCATTCAGATCACCTCCAGGGACTGAGCACCAGGGCTGCAAGTCACCAGATCCAGGATGGCAGGTCAGGAAGTCAGTCAAATCATGTTCTTACCCTTTCTGTGTGCTTGCAGTTTCTTGTGAATGAGAGAAAAATACAATAATTCTTCAGTAATTTGTGAACAAAGCTGAATTAAAATTACCATACTCTTATCTGTTGTGAGAAACTACAAAATATAGGGGTTGTCTCTTTATTTACCATTTTTTCATGAAATAATGTGTCCATCGCTTCAGAGCTTATTCCACTAGGGAATATACATAACCATATTGGAAAGCCAAAAAGGCAGAGGAGAGAACTGGGCTGACCTACCACAATCATAGTATAATTCAGCTTAGGAAAAGACCCTTAAGGTCATTAATTCCACTTCCAGATCTAACACAAATCATAACATCTAATAATGCTCTCAAGAAAACATCCCTGAGATAAAATTAAAATACCAGCAAAAAATTTCCTATGAAATGCCATTTGTAGACTGACAGCTGAAGAATGAGCTCCCCCGTTTAAGTGCTTCAATATTCCAAGGAAGTACTTGGATTTTGGATAACTACTTGATGGATAAATGCAAGAATCTGTCTGTGCTTCCGTCAGAAGCCTGCTTTGTTTGGATGCAAATACAGCCCGAGCTGGACTCTAGCCCACAGGATTGTAAATAGGCCAAGAACTGGATCCTGATAGGAAGCAAAACTCAGTATCATTCCATCCTTTAACAAATAAAGATGTTCAGGAAAAAGCTCTATAAGGTAACTAAGCCAAGCTTCTTCCTCAACACGTCTGGCATCCCCTCCTGTCAGGAACTATATATTTTGTAGGCAATTGGCTGTAAAAGTACATATTCTTGTGCACTATGTGCTTTGTCTTTCTCAGGCTCAGCACAGTGAGCACAGCCGACAGTAGCTTAGTGCTGCTCTTGATGTGAGTCTCCTCTCCATCTTTAACATAGAATACCTTCTTATCTAGAGATTATTTCTAAAGATTTTTACACTGGTGCCAGCACAGAGAACAACTCGGGTGGCTTTAATATTTTCAGATTTTTCTCCCTTAAGCCAGCTGCAGTGTGAAATGCAAATACAAACTGGGCTAACTGATCCCTATTTGCATATCTGGCACAGTGGTTGAGGACTGTGGTTCCAAGAACAGTTGTATTTTCAGGCTTTGTCCCAGAGCTGTTCAACATCACTGAATAGGTAGTGACACTACATTTATAACATCCAATTAGTGTTAGTAGTAAACAGAGAGAACCACGCAAATGCCCTAGAAAAGCAAAAGAGAATGACTTACTTCTAAAGTCCAACAGGTCAAGGGAGGGGATTCCACCCCTCTTCTCTTTCTTGATGAGACCCCACCTGAAGAACTATGTCCAGCTCGGGGGTCATCACCACAGGAAAGACATGGACCTGTTACAGTGGGTCTGGAGGAGGGTCACAAGAATGGTCAGAGGGCTGGAGCACCCTCCCCTGTGAGGAGAGACTGAGAGAATTGGAGTTGTTCAACCTGGAGGAGGGGAAGTTCTGGGGAGACCTTACTGCAGCATTTCAGCACTTAAAAGGGGGCTTATAAGAAAGATGGAGAAAGACTTTTTTAATCTGTTGCAATAAGTAAATGGGTAGTGGGTTTAAGCTAAAATATGGTAAATTTAGACTAGCTCTAAAGAAGAAGATTTTTACAATGAGAGTGGTGAGACACTGGAACATGTTTCCCAGGGAAGTTTTGGATGCCTCATCCCTGGAAGTGTTCAAGGTCAGGTTGATATAGTAGTCCAGAGCAACGTGATCTAGTTAAAGATATCCCTGAACATTGCAGGAGAGTTGGACGAGATGACCTTTAGAAATCCCTTCCAACCCAAACTATTATATGATTCTGTAATAATGTCTGGGCCTAGAAAGAAACACAGTATAGGCTTGGTCCATTAAAACTACTTTCCTTTTATAACAAATGGAAAAGTCATTTATGCATCTTCCCTGTCTTCTGCTCAAATCACTAATATATTAAAAAGTTGCTCACATGAATAACATGCACCCAGTGGAGCAGCTCCGAGCTTCCCATTTTCTTTCTGCTTCCACTGTAATTAAAATAAAACATTTGATCTTCTTCTAGACAACACTTGGACTTGGTTTTCTGCCATGGTTTGATTGGATTCTCGAAAATTTTTTATCCCACCGCTGTACGGATGAAAAGCTATATATGACAATCTTTCAAATTAATAGTATAAACCTCTATGTTTGCACTAGGTAGTGTCTTTTCTACAGCTGAAATGACATGAAAAATGTATGTGTAGAGAAAATAGCATGAACTGTCAGTCATCTGCTAAGCAGAGAAAGCCCACAGACCTGTGGGCCTGGACAATACTATGCAAAGAATGAAATACGAAGTTTTGAGGTGGGGAGGAAGAACAGGTTCTATTTTATTGATGCATTTTCAGGTGCTGGCTGATCACTGCTAAGCTTAAGCACATAAACATCATAGGCACAGGGCAGAGAGTCCAAAATATCCCTGTGAGATTGCCAGCTCTGTATTTCCTCCCAACCATCAAACTCTCCAGCAGCCCCTGATGCACAAGTCACTCCCTTCTCCCAAATCCCTCCAGGGGCTGACTAACCATGATGTGCAGAAACTCTGCCAAGGCAGCTGCTGACACAGATAGTAAATACCAGGATACATCACTGGGTTTGTACAAATATTTTTTTATGTCTTGAAAGATTTTTTTAATTTTTAATGCACTTGCACCATAATGTAGAAGAATTGCATTATGTTATTCTGTGTCCTCTATGTATCACCCAGGCTTGTCCTTCAACAGATCTATAATACAGATCTGTAACACCACTAGCTGGTGTGACTGCCTCTAAGGAGGTGAATGAAACTTCCTGGCCACCCCTTGTTGTGGATTTTTTAGGTGACAGAATTACTCCAGCTTTACATTTTCTTCAAGGTCAAAAGGCTGTTTTTCTTTTCAGAGTGCTTTTACCAAGGAACCTGTGGCTCTCTGCTCACAAATCCTTTGTTCTGTACCTATGAGAATTTCAACAACCAAAACAAACCTAGACATCTTAGGTCATCAGAAGAATCTTTTCCAAATACCTGGTGGGACTGAGGATGTAGTTCATGCTATAAAATGCTGGTGTAAAATGCTCATGCACTCCAGTTCTCTCACCTAAATTAGCATGAACTGGACTGCATGAATTGGTGGTTCCTTACAGGCCCCAGTTAACTGAGAAGACTCCTAGCAGCTGCCAAACAAAAGCTGTGCTGTGGCTATAGATCCTCTGACAAGATGGATTTAGAAGGGTTTCTTTGTGGGAAGAATCACATGAGGGAGAAGAACGACCAGGAGATGCCAGAGGGGAGCCAGAGCTGGAGAAATAATGAGTCATCATAACAACACTGCCAATTCTTTCTCTCCTTGCTGCTGCCCGACACAAAAGGAGCAAGTTCAGCACTCACAGCTCCCAAGACAGCTGCATTTTGTAGCAGCAGTATTTCCCTCCAACACCAAACTTTTTATTCTGGAAAGTGGCAGCCCACTTATTGCTGGTTTAAATGATGATTCTCTTCTAACTCTGATCCCTTTTCTGCAAACCTAAAATATTTTCCTCCCATGAGGGGAGCAGCAATGACACCACTACATCTGACAGCCAAAACTCAAGTGAAGAATGTAACCCATGTTCTGGATCCCAGCTGTTCCAGCCAACTGCATCATATCACTCTCTTAATTGATTATTTTTTAAATTTATTTTGAAACTACTAAGGCTTCTCAACCTATTATTGACCTACCATTTCCCAGCAGGCGGCTGTTAAGAGTTGAATTTATGCAACAGGAAGCAATCTTTTAATCTCTAGTCTGTCCTTCCAAGAACAAATTAAAATTACTACTGATAAGCCCCATCTTATCTTGATGAAACATTTAGGGATATGGGCAGATATGTATTTTGCCCACAACTATGCAGCAAAACTGTTTGCTGAATAAATTCTGCTTTTGCTCAGTTTGCTGCAACATCCAAACCATCTAAGGTTAAAGAATAATTCTGTCTGATTTCAAAATATGCTGCACAATAAATAGCCTTAATCTACAAGAGGGTTGGAATTCAGAATTTTCTAGAAATTTGAGTGCTTTTAAAATGTCCTATTTTTTCTTACTCAAAAGTCTGGAAGTGCATTTCTTCACAGATTTTCCTTGCATTGCTTATAATTTTATTTGCAGTGTTTTTTCATGCTTCCTGTGCACCTGAAAGTCTGTCTCCTGGGATACAATCCCTTTACCATGACAAGATTAACAGCTGAAATTGCTCCTTTGGTGGTTCTTGCCCTTTAAGTCCTGTTTGTCTGCACCACTGGCACTTGCTCACAATCCTCCACTTGCAATCTGAGGACACAACATTGATCCTGCGCTCCAACAAACCCCTGTAAATGAGCTCAGGAGTGATGCTGTAAGTTCTGCTCTCACATACGGGAGCTTGGGCCCTTCCAAGGTCCATAATGCAGCACCCTCTGCTCCAGAAGGCAAGAGTCACAGTACTCAACCCCATGGGCTGACCTGTCCAGCAGTTTGGGGGTGGAGCATCCAGTAGGTCACCACTTACCCTACAAACTGAGAGCATATGGCATGGACACTGTGTCAGCGTCCCAAAAGGATGTCACAGTGATCAGAACCAGTGACAACAGCTGCCAGTTGAAGAGTTTAGGGCTTTTTGTTTCTTTCTTTTTTTCTTTTAAAGATAAAGCTAAACGTGGAATTGTGTCACCTCTGTCTTGGATCACCAGTGAAATTCTCCAGTTTTCAGGTGTTAAAGCAGGGCAGCAGCTTTCCCTGCTCTTGGGTTATAGAAATAGATGATGGATCTGAAAGGTAAGTGGTGCCCAGAAGAGAGTTCACTGCCAAGGCTTTGCTGACAGGTGCAGATACACCAACAGCTTCTGTCTGAATTTTGCAGGTGTCCTGCTAATTTTCAGAGGTTGCCTGATGGCTTACTTCTGCCTCATTTAATCTCATTTAATGCTGAAAATAATTTATCTCTATTTAACATAATTCACAGTCTCTTTAACTTGACAGTGGTAATAGAAACTCACCTGGCTAATCTTCATATAAAATTCCCAGTTTAGGTTTTATTTAACTTCTATCAGTTCAAATCTTTTTAAGGAACCTGAAGGAAATTTCCACCAAAATGCCCTTGTGAAAGATAAAATGTCATTTTTGAAAGATAAACTACCCTTTTTTCAACTTTCAGACATCCTACATAACTCACACGTGATCCAATATAAATGTGATACTGAAATAAGCATAGAAAAAAAGTTAAAAGGAAACTAGACAATTAAGTTTGCATATTCAAAAACATTTTGATATTTGCAGAATAAAAGGAGAAAGATAAAAATGAACTTCTGAAATTTCCTCTGAGAAAATGCATTGAAATCTCATCATCTTCACTTCTAACCTTGCTGTGAATAATGTCAGCTCTGGGTCAGCTTTGCAGTAGCGACCCCCACCCTCTCTCTTCTCCTCTGCCAACTGCCTCCCTTTCTTTTGTTGGATTCCACAGCAGAGCTGGTATTTCTCTTATCTCTGCTAGCTTTTCCCACATCCAAACACATAATTTCCTCCCCTGACTCCCCCAGTCACCAGCTCCTGGTAGTGCACGTACTCTCCAAGTAATAATTCTTGCTGATCTTGGCAAGCCATGTTGCTCTTCTGGCTCCTTTGAGTGCTCTCCAGAGCAAAACTGGCTGCAAAGCAACCAGGCTCCTACCAAAGCACTTTCCTACATTCTCTATCCTATGCCCCGTGTTGCTGTAAAAACCAGTCTGTAAAATGTTAAGTTATTCTCTATTATTTCAATAGTGGTCGTGAAGTTTATTTGGTTTTATAGAAGGAAATAAGTATTTTAACCTGCTCTTTCTCTTTTGCAAAGGGCATTCAATTTCATATCACTATTTTCCTCTAATTCTTTCCTTAAACAGTTAGGATATCACCAAACAACACATCGAACCTCCTCCACACATTTGCTAGAAGCATTTTTTCAGGAGACCTGTAAAAATGAAGTAGAAAAGTGATCCCAGACCTAGTAAGTATAAGAAAGAATTGCCCAAGAATGCGTTGCTGTTTGCTACCAAATAAGAATTCATTTGATATTCAACATTTCCATGACTGGTTTTGTTTGCCAACACTCTGGAGTGCCTTGGAGCTCTCACCAGAGCAGGGCACTGCTGTGGGAGGCACTGTGCAAGCAAAGGGAAAACAAAAGACACCTGAAAAACTAAGTCAAGCAATAAACCACTTGGAATCTGCACAGATGTAATTGCTGGAGTGAAAGCACTCATTGTTCTGTCTGATTTTATCAAAATAAAATGCCAGCTGGTACAGAGGAATGCCTTCCTTCAAGGAAAGCAATGTCTCAAAGTACCAGGCATGAACTTATTAGACAAAATATCTGGCTCCTCATACTCCAGCCTGAACTGTGAAATCCAACAATTTATGTTTACATTTTTGCAATGGCTATCAAGATGACACTATGAAAGAAATCCGCAAGAAAATTAAGTGAGATAGAAGGGCAGCACTGCTCTGGAAACAAATGTAAGAGTGACATCAAAAGGTAGCTGTGCTTAGAGAGCTGAGACCAGACTCCATACAGGACAAATGTGCTACCCTGGAGGCTGTGGTTTCCTACCTACCCAGCAGTAATAATGATGGGAAATGAATGTCACTTATATTTGGCAAACAGAATTAGGGGTTCCAGGTGAGGTACAACGCTGAGCATTTAAACAACTTGGTCTGGTTTGGTATGGATTACCACTTATTTCCTTGAGACACAGAGCTAGAAGTGAGTGCTTAGACCTTTTTTGTCCAGAAAATGAGAAGTTCCTCTTCATTTAGAGGAAGGTTTTGGTAGAAACAGGATCTTTCTTAGCCTTTTTTCCTCTTCTTTTTTTTCCTGCCTTCTTTGTGTAAGTGAGGGTGTTCTACTCTAACTAGCTTTTTCCTTTAAAAAAGAAAGAGGTGAGAAAGGTTTTGTACATGCACAAGTCTATTAGTGGCTGAGTGCAAGCTTTCTTGAAGGAGAAAACTTCACAAAAGCTTTGCACCCACAGGTTAACTCTCATTATTTGTTTTGTTGCCTTTTCCTGGTCTTAAAATTAAAAGCCAGACATGGTTAAGGGGAAAGGGAGTTTTTACCTTGGTATTTATTTAAGGATCCTTAAAGGTGCACCACTTCATCCAGGTGGAATGCACCGAAAAGTGCACGGGAATGCACACACAGGATAGATTGCGTATACAATTTACCGGCCTTGCAAATTAGCATGTCTTTTAAAGACTCCCCAATGAGAGGCTCAAATGAACCCCCCATTCTGAGGAATCCCCTCCTGGATGGGCCTATCTTGGTTTATAGGACGTGTTCTAGAAAGGACCTTGGTTTCTAGGGCTCTCTGGCCTCTAACTGCAAGGCTTCCGGGATGTTTGGTCTCCTGGCTTAGCGGAATATTGGGTCTAAACTAGGTTATCAGACTCAAGGAATTACAAATATGTGGGCTAAAAGCACTAAGGGTACATAAAAGCTATATAAATGGGTATATAATGTCAGTATTTCATTCGTCAGAATTCTTTTCTTAGGTATTTTACATTTTCTCTGCCTAGTTGTTCAGAGAATACAGCTCACACTTAAGTATAATTTAAGAAATCACTGAGAAAGCAGAATTTTAAATGCAATCAGATTGTTTTAGCCCACAAAATCAAGAAATTTTTTTACATAGACTTGTGTTCAACAGTTAAGATAATTATCTCCACAAAGCGATCTGGACTCATGTAACTTAGTCTTCTAAACTGATTCATTTAAACCTCCCCCTCTTCTCACAACTGACAGAGATGCAGCCTAAAGGTGCTGTGGCAGAATAAGGTAATAAAATCATAACACAAGATGACACCTTTCTTTCCATGGAACAGGGAATCGGTCTAGCAACTGGTCTGGACACATTGCCATAAAAAGAGATCTTTAGAGCATGATGAGGGGTCCCCAAGTTAGCACAGGTGTCCTTACCACAGGGAAATGATTAGCTGAATTGCTTCTTTGGCTATTTCTCTGCATTGTGCAATGCTCAGTTAGAACAGATAAAATAGGATTACTTAGCAGCTGGAATTATTTAATCTATGGGATTTATTGTATTTGAAAAATGAAGCCAGTTCTCTGGAGGGAACATGCAGTTACTTAGAAATACATGTGAAATATTTAGGGTGAAGTAATTAATCTGGAATGGTGAACATTTCATTTCTGTAATTTAGTCCTTGATCTGTAGCTGCACTTCATTTCACAGGCAATTTTAGGGATTATTTCATTTGACTAGCAATATGGAATAAAAACCTGAAAATGTTGAAAAGAGGCTGGTGCTGGAAAGAGTCTGGTGCTGAAGCACAACTGAAACATCTGTGACCTGCCCCACCAGCTGAGCATGCTGGTGTAACAGTTCTGGCTCTAGAGGAGTAACACTGGAGAAACAGCCCAGAAAATTGTTATGAAGAGCAAAATTAAAGGGCACATACAAAATATTTTGTTCATTTGTGCCCTACAGCTTTCTGCATTCAAAATTTTGGTCCTCCGATTTCCAGCTAACCTAGGAGGTTCTAAATTCTGTAGATACCTACATTTTTTCCTCCAAAGACCTAAGTGACTAAAGATCTTTCAAACATGGTCATAAGTAAACAAACATCTCTCTCATAACCACCCTGGTGAGATTTACTAAGTTGTCATTCTTTCATGTCTCATACCCACCTAGACATTGGCATTCTCAGAGCACATACATGAGAAAGCCTTGCACACACAGGGGTTATGGGGGATGGGAGATGAATCAGATGCTGGAATCTGACTGTAAAGCTGGTTTCTTTTCTTTTGAAGAGGCAGAAATTCAGATGGCAGATACTTAAATTTTTCATACAAAATGTTCCCTGATGCAGGTTTCTGGAATCCAGCTCTGTAATTTTTTTATATTCCACTGGAATATATTTATGTTTAATAGCATCTTTCTCTTTCAATGACTACTGAATTATTGAATAATTTCAACAAGAAAGATTGGAAAATATAGGCTTTATTGTGAGGCTAGAGTGTTTAACATGAATGTGTGGGTTTATGATATCTTAGCAGAGGAAAGAACTGACTCTGTGTCTTCATATCTATGCAAGGGCTGTAACCATTGAGCTGATGGCTGAAACAGTGGGAAAATTATTATTTAGCACAAACTTCCCTGCAAGGAAGAGCCTGGTGGGGGAATCCTTGCCAGAACAACAGGCCAGTACTCTGCTAAGACTGAAATGAGTCCCACTGGCCAACTCAAAGACTGCTTTTTACTGGCTACCTTAAGTGTTAGCAATGATACATACTATTTGTTGTCAGTTAACCTTCCCCATGTACAATTTAGGGGCCTTAAGAATATCATTTGAGGTATGGGTTTCTGCATTTCAACTGTGATGAGGCTGAACAAGTGTGCTTGAATTTATTTTTTCTTTTGGTGAATCATCTTCAGCTAATAATGAGGATTTTGCACACAGCTGAATCTTTCCTGTACACTTCTGAGTTTCTGCTGGCACCCAGACAAGCATATATCATGGTATTGGCACCCTGCTCCTGGCAGGAGGCTGGGACATGTATACTCCCATCACAGCAACAACCAAGAGTGCTCCAACACTTGCTTGGCCCGTGGCTGTAATGTGTTTTTGTCATCTCTCTAGAAACTATCTAAATCAGCTTCTAAATGTTCCCAGATTCTTTTTCCTGGGGAGCAGAAATCTGATGGTGACACTGAAAGGCAAGACTCCCACAGGATGCTCTATGTCAGCCTGGCACAAGGCTCTTCAGCCAGAAATATTTCTTTTTTGTCTTAAGCTTTTACGTGGCCTTTTTACAGCCTGAAATAGTGGTTTCTATCAATTCAGGTAGAATATCCTTATAAATGTTTATTTATCTGTTCAGTACAACAATGAGATCCAGGGCTAAATGCTACAGATAAAAAGGAGATTGAAGTAACATGCACAGAGATGCAGCTAATACCTCAAAGTAAATGTCATGTTCATAGTACTCGTGGTGAACTGGCATTAGCCAGAGCAGTGTCTTTTCTCTCATGTCTTCCCAATCATTCACTGTTCCTTTCCAACCTGATATTCTTCCTATTCTCTCATTCTCTCTCTTAGTGACTCTGTAGCTAGGCAGAGACTTTTCATTGAACAGGCACACGCTTGGCAGAGTATCTTCAGGTGGGATATTTACAGACAAAACTAGATTAAAAAATTTTAGCTTACTCTAAAGCATTTCCCTCCCTTTCCTTTTACTTCATCCAAAACAAGCATTCAAGAGGTTGAAGTGAAGAGGGAGCAAGGAAACATCCTGTTACCTGTACATCTTTGGGGGATTTCTTGAGATACTCAATGCAGTTACTCAGAAAGTCAACAGTTCATGAAACAAAGAAAATGTACCTTACATCTGGGAAAAGACTAAGGCAGAAACTCAAGTAATATTGCAGATATTTAATCTATCCAATTCAAAAGAAATCAAAATGGTTCAAAACAGTTCCTTGCATTATTAAGCCAATGAGTCCCTAATTTCCTCATCAGCAGAAAAGCAGCTCCTACATAAAAGATGGCAATGGAATCAGATTTGCTAAAAAAGAGATCACTACTATTACTTCACTAAGGATATGGTACAGGTTTTCAAGTGGCCCATGCAGCTGACCAGTGCTAATTTGTAGCTGGTAAGGATCTGATGCCTTGCGGGCCTACCTAAAAAACAGAGGCTAGACAAAATTAAGAGAACAAAAAGTGGTTATATTTATTGAAGGGCCTTCAGGTACATTTAGGGCATTCATACTTACATACATACATACATACATACATAGCTTTTCATACTTTTATAAGTGTGGTCCATTTGCATATCCGGGGTTAATCCTCCAATTACAGCTTCAGTTAATGAAGTCATTTACCCCAAGTTTGCTCCCCCTCAACTCACTTTTGTTCACATTTCTCAGGGCCTGAGACAGTAAGGTGTCCTTGAGTTTCAGGCCTAGAGAGGAATTGTTTTGTCTGACCAAAATGGGAGAACAGAATATAACTCTATATGGAGTTATATCCTATGGGTTATACACTAAAGAATTACACGATTACAGAAATATGAAGAATATAGAAGCTAAAATCCTAAGACATCAGATCTTTTCACACCAATATTGTGACAGCAGTCGATGTGAGCTGTCATTTCTAAGCAACTGAGCCTTGTTGGGTGCATCCATTACAGCCTAACAACGCTGTACTTTGCTAAATGATAGGCAAAATTAGTCACTTGCTATGTGGTATTAACAGGTCATGATAAAGGCTCCTGATAAATTTTCATGGTTATGAAATATTTATTTCTTCAGACTACCTTCATATGAGACAAATATCCATCACTTGCAAAGAGGAATTTAATTTGTCTGGACAAAAATAACCTCAAAGGCTCTGGGAGCTCTGAAGATAAACTCCTTGGTATTTCTAACAGGCTAGAAGAAGAAGAGGAATAATTTCTGTCTCGGTATAATTAGAATCTTGCCTTTTTGATCCCTGTTTTCAAGCTGCTGTGCTTCAGGACCCAGTTAACAAGGGCTTTGGTGGCATGGCACACATGTCTGTGTGCAAGCAGGGAGCCTGTGGAGGGCGTAGGGAAGGGATGTCCTCATCAGGTTTTGGAGAGTGCAGAGCAGGGTCAGGAGGGGGGATGCTGCAGCAGCTGGGGCCAGTGATTCCATCCAGGTGGGAAACAGCACATCTCAAGAGTTCCTGCTCTGGAAAGGAAGAATACAGCCCAACCCAGCACTCTGGAAGGTTTCCGAGACCTTGCAGGCTGATAGGGAGGCACAACACATGAAGTGTGTGTCCAGATCGGGAACAGGAGTGCTAAATACTTCTGAGGTTCTCACTGTATTATAATGTGTAGGTTGGGTCTCACAGAAAACTGGCTTTCCTGGAAGATGAGGCAATTTTTACTTTGAAGCAGTTCAGCATTTATGAAGAATTATCTCTGATTGTAATGAGCAATGATATAAATCTGCTTTTTTATTGATTTTCAAACGGAGTTATATTTTACATTTTTAAAAACTTCTCAGTCAACCTTATTGAGTATAATTTCCCATTCTGTTTTCCAGTAATTAGTGAAATGAATCTCACTTCTTTGTGAGGTATGTCAGCTCTGTGTGGCCTGGAACCAGAACGGAATAAAAAGAGGAATTATATAGAGGACAGGGTAATGTCTGCTCCATATTGGAAATTCGGATTGTGTAGTTGTCTCACAATGCCACATGACTTCTCTGTCCAAATCCAGCCCAGCATGACCCAAACCTTGTTTCTAATAATACATAAGGTGATCACTTACTCAGCCCAGTCTGCTGCTAAACCCCAGCAAAACAGAAATGTTACCACAAGGGCTGAACTTCACACCACCGTGAGAGCAGCAGCTGGGAAATCTGATGGATATCAATTTTTTCAAGTGAGTTTATCCCCCTCCTGAGCCGTTAAAATGTTTTCTCAAAAACAGTTCCAGTCACTAATGATTTTACAGACAGAAATGTTGTAATTTTTCAGACCGTACATTGTACCTTTCTAAGTGAAAAAAAAGGAAAAAAGAAAACAGACAGTCCACAGGTCAATTCAAAGGACTTTTTGAACTTGGAAATAAATCCTTGTTACAGTAACAAGAGTTACTTTAGCATTTTTCCAGGTTGTTACTTTTTCAAGAACATTTCCTAGTTTAATTGTCATTGATAACCGGTTTTCATTTGCTTTTACCAAACGTGTGGGAAGAATTGTAAAGTTGTCTCTATCAGTAAAAAAAGGCAGTAAAAAAGAGCTGAGTTAAAAGGGGTACAAGAGTGCAAAGCAAAATTTTAGGGAAGCAAACTTGTGGAGCAAAGCTAGTATCATTTTCCAAAAGATGCTGTCATCATATTTGGTTGCAACACAGAATGCCTGAAATTAAAACTGATTAAGAAAATGGAAACATCAAATTAGCTAAGAATTTTTTAAAGCCAAATTCTGTGGTATTCCCAAGAATTTCATTAGGAGTATTGCCTAGAAAAAGACTGGAGTATTAGGCTTTTGGATAATAAGAACACGTGGGATGCTTCTAGGTTAGTTTTACAGAACATCATAAAATGGTGGGCTGTAAAACCAGCAGTGCATAATAAAAGCTAACTGCAAACACTCTGTAAACCAATCTTTCTATTTTAACTTTAGAGGAAAATGTGATTTTAGAAGTGAAGGAACCATCTATGTTTCTTCCAAATACCTCTAACTAGTCAGCATTTTATGTAGCAAACTAAATGGGAGACAATAGCTTCTTTTACGCTACAGTATATTAATAAACTTTAGTTTGAAAAAATAAATGCTTACTCCTAAGATTATGACTTAGCAGGAATAGCCTATTACCCACATTTAGCTTTCTAGACCCACTTTATGTGATTAGAAAAATGAATACAAGGGAATTCACGTATACGCTCCTACATTTCTCAGTATAATTTGTGTTCTCTGCATCTGTCTCTTAGATGACAAATTTTAGGGACCAGGTCTTTTACAAAACATCAAATAAGCTGTTCATCTAAGTAAAAAAGAACAGTCTTGTGCAACAAGAGAAACTGCTGATCAGATTTAACTTTAGAAAATAGCATGGCTGTTTATGCAGCTTGTAAAAAGTTGGTGAGATTTTATTTTTTGAAACACTTTTGAGATACAGAAATGAGTCAATGATGTGTGAGAAGAATCCCAGCACTGTCTGCCTATGTCGAATATTGCTGCAGCACCTTTGCTTTCCATTATACTAGATTTCAAACCTTTGTGTTTAAAGAGAAAGAATCCAAATATTTAATGTGGAACAGAAGAATAGTAGGTAAGAAGACAAAATATAAAATAAATTTGCATTGACATATAGAACATTTGGCTAAATAAACTAAGAGTATGACCATCTTTCTTTTTGCAGATGGACTAGCCTTGCCTTGCTTGTGCTGTGGTCTGGCTGGACATGACTCCATTAGTGTTAAACCAGCTGCCCATTTGAGAGCTGGTTTTCTTGGCATTAGGTACCAGAATTACCCAAACTGAAGTTTGCCTGCTATCCCAGCCTTTCCGTTCTGTTTTAGGCAAGTAAGTTAGATCATTTATGATCCAACTTGTGGGTAATTTTCACTAGCATGGTGAAATGCTTAACTGTACTACAGGATATGACTTCTACACCTCCTGTTTCCTGCTCTGCACAGCGATGACAAAAGGACCTCCCTCATTCCCAGGGCAGCATGAGTAGAACTGACGACATATAACTGGGAGGCTGTGCCTTGAGGCTTAGCCACATGCTGGGTACTGAGATGTCCCCAGTTTTCGTGTTGGTTTCCTAGCTCAAGTGCAGTGCCAAGAAAATGCAGCTTCACGATGTTTTTAAAGTCATGAAGGCCAGCAGCAGCCCTGGTGCTTCCATGCAAGGCTGGGACTGAGTTGGTATCTCCAGGCTGAAAGCCCTGGGGGTACAACACAGAGATGGATGGTATGGCTCTGCAGGGATCTGTGCAGCCACAGAAGCTGAAACACTTTCTTTATGTTCACTTATGCACTCAGCTTTAGCCCCAATGCCTCAGAGAAAGGGCACCTTCTGTAGATTAAGCACCTCTGATAACTGTTCATGGTGGATGTATAAGCACCCTGAAAGGACTCCTAGGCCTTGCACTTCTTCAGATGGTGTAACACTGGGGTTTGTCTGTATTTCTTTGTGACTTCTCAGTCAAATGAACATACCAACTTTTCATCTACCAGGCTTCCAAAATTTCTCATTGATATGAAAATTATATATGCACAGCGTATATATGAAATCTCTGACTTGGCTTTGTCAAAGCATTACAAAAGAAACAAACTTTGTGTTAAGAAATATCAGTCTGTGTGAGACTGACTGTTTAGTGAGAACATACTTCACACATTTTATAGGGCAGAAAGGAACAAAGCATTTTGCTTCTTTACTTTCAGGACTTTTTGATTAGACTTGATTACTCTTGCACTTCTTTTACTAAAAATTATACATTTGAGAGGCAATTCAATCTTATAAAAACATTATTTCGTTAAAACCTGATATTCATACTTTTATTTTTTGTTCCAGCCCAGCAGTGAAAGAAAATATTTGGACCTTGGAGATTACTCAAAGGACAGAAATTCGGGGTAATAACAAGCAGCACTGCTTACCAGGCCTGCATTTCATCAGAGTATTGAGTGCTCTGGTTGCTTCCCAACCAGTTCCTTTCTGTGTGGCTTCTATAGGAGAAATTCCATCACTTCATGGTTTACTCATATGTTGGTCATTCTCAACCATCAATGCATTTGTGAACCTCCCTGCTGCTTTACTAGCATGACTGGATCCACATGAACCCAGATCTCTGGCCTTTCCCATAATCTGCTACAAGGCCACCCTGTCAGAGCTTTCTGATTCAGCTGGTGCAGGGAACCAATGCAAGAACCATTACACAACACGTAAGGTGTATGTGTGTTTTCCCACATTACTCCTCACCCATCCCAGACAATAATCAAACACTAGGTGTGACAGAAGACATCTTGTCAGACATGGGTAGATGTGACAGATCATTCATCTGCCTTGTCTTTGCTGTGGCATTATAGCTTTTCTCTTTTTTCAGCAGTAAATCAGAGAATTTAAGTCTTAGAAACTGATTGTGTTCCTTACAGATTTCCAAAATAAACAAAATCTTGAGCAACGTAGCTGGCATCTTAATTCTCTCTTTTGCGCTGAACACTAAAAAAAAATATTTCCAGTTATATCGCAGTCTATGCCAAAAATGTCAGCAAAAAGTCAAGAAGTCAGTACGAGAAGTTGTGTTGGATGATGACAGGGACTGATTCAGTGCAGCAGCACCTCCATTAGCCAAAAGGACTCTTAATGTGGGTGCCATGGTAGAGAGCTTGAGGGTTACCACGAGCTCATCTCAGTCCCATTTCTGAGATCTAGTGCCATAGTAGCAGAGTCAGACATAAGCAGGGAGAGTAAAAATAACCACTACCTATGGACAAAAAATAAGAGATTAAAGCCAGCCTGTTTATCCTGGTTGATCTTTCAGAAATATTTAAAGGTAATTGTATCCTTATGACTAGAATGGTAATGGTTTTATTCAGTAGGTTTGCCGGATGAGAGGTACATATGAAATTCAGCTTCAGTCCCAGCTTGCCCCCTGAAACAGGCACCCTTACTTTATACAGCACTGTAAAGCCTCTTGATGTGGTATAGCTCCCTTAACTGAGCTGACAGACCTACCTGTCCTTGCAATCTTCACAGTCTGCTCCCATCAACTCTCCTTCTCTTTCATGTATGCAAATACATATCTATGGCACGAGCCATCAGCTGGGTTTTAGTTCTCATGTAGAGGCCAAACAATAGCACTCAGATCTTTTACCATCTGCATATTTTTTTAGTCAACAGTGTTCAGTTCAGGACTGCTGCTTAGATGCACTTGAAACTTCAAATTTCTTCAAAGAATCTGTTCTTTGTATCTCAGCCTCAGGCCACAAGCTCATTCCATACTGTGCATCAAGTAAACCTCGAGATCAAAAATATTCTGGTCTTGGGTCTTACTGGAACTGGAAGTAGCTAGTGAAAGGCTGTGTATTGAAGGAATCCAAACTATTCAGTATGTCAACACTGTTTGAAGAGCCACGTGTGCGTCATGTTCTTGTTTGCAAGCTAATTAGATTGCTTGTTTTGAAAGATGGATTAATGAACTAATCACAGGGTGCGGTAGATGTTTTTTCTTGGCATTCTGAGACTGATTTAATATGAAGTGTTTAATTTTTTTTCCATGTATGATTCATTTCAGAACTCAAAAACACATAAAATAGAAATGTGAAAATGATAGCTGTGTTAAAAAATGAAAATTATAATCACTGCCATCTTTGGCACAGCAAGTTTTCTTTTATGTTATCTGAAACTGTAGATAGTACCAGCAACTATGGAAAGAGGGAATGATATGTGAGCTTTCTCATTAATAAATCAAAGCTGAATGGAAAAGGGTGTGGTTTTGATTGCACAAAATGTCAGACAGGTTTCTGGTTTGCAAATATGAAAACAAGGGTGGTTCACATCTTGATGCTTTCTCATACTGCAGCATTTATGGAATTTATATTTTTTTTTCTTTATTCAAATCAATTACATTTTGGGCAACTCCTAATATTGCAAAATTCACAGCCTCAAATTTACATTCAAAAGCAGAAGGCAGCAGAGACTGGGATCTGGCTCAGCCTCTGACCATTTCTGGCCACTCATTTCAGGCCAATTCACCAAGCTGGGCATTTATACATGCACTTTTCACTTATTTTCCTGTTTTTCAGCTTTCCCATTCTAAACAAGTGCCCACCGAATGGGCAGAATTATGCACACCCTTTTCGTGGTGATCTAACCTGCTGAGCACTGCGTGGTGAGATCCTGGCCCTCGGCACACAAGAAAAGAAAGAGTCTTATGTTCAGCAATGCCAAGTTGTGTGATTCTGAGCAGGACT
Source organism: Pachycephala philippinensis (assembly GCA_013397055.1). Taxonomy (NCBI): domain Eukaryota; kingdom Metazoa; phylum Chordata; class Aves; order Passeriformes; genus Pachycephala; species Pachycephala philippinensis. The sequence continues at coordinate 419,387 of VWZT01011623.1, forward strand.
TTTAGCATGAACTGTGAACCACCTGGTCTTCAACCACTTTGAAAATGAGAGGTGGAGCCAGATTTTCAAAGGTATTTACTTTAATAAATAAAGATAGATATAAACGTCCAAGGACAGAGATAAGGCGCCCTAGACATTTTTTTAAAAGTTCCTGGAAAATGCTTGGGAACTCAATCAATAGGGGTTAGAAAGCTATGCAGTTATTAAAATCCCACAAATCAAACCTTTGCAAATGCAATCTTTGTTTCCTGATGCCTTCTGTTTTCACCTTCAGCTATACAAACACTCTCTGTGCAGATACAGGATTGTGCAGTTCCTTCACCAGCAACCTCCTTTTCGTTCTTCTTCATTACTAAGACTGAAGAAATGTCAGAGACCAAAGTACAGATTGAAAAATCTGCATTACCAGTAAAGGGGACATTGTACAGCCCAAACATACCCCATAAGGTCGTGCACTGAGGCAAGGCAGAGTCCCACACCTGTTGATTAGGAAAATAAGCATATTTCTTGAACATTGACTAACTTTTAAATGGAAATTTAGCAGAAGTAACACACAGGAAGACTGAGTCTTAATTATGTTTCAGAGCATGACTATACAACTGTCTGAAAGAGACATTTTCAAACCATAGTGAGTGAATGCTCCCAATAACCCATACCACTGCTAGATATGGATTTAGTTATGCATTGCGATTTCTCGTCACATCGGCTTTGTTTGAAAGCAGTAAAATAGAAAAAGCTGTCACAGTCATCCACCAGTTAAAAAAATCTCAAAAATAATGCGTTAGGGTGTTTTATGGAGCTCTCACTGCAGCTGAGATTTATTGCATCAGCTCGAAAACAAAATTGTCATTATTTTATGTTTCTGTTGTCTGATGGTGAAAAACACCACCTTTTAGGCTGTTGCCGAGTACAGTGATGCATTTCAAAACTCTATTAATACCCTATGCTCTAAGAGTCCAGATAGCTGGTTTTTTTAATCTTTTGCTTTTTGTACATCAGCTAGTGTATGATAGTGCTGCAATATGACCATATGACCAACAAGTTTATAATGCAGCACTCAAAGAATATATATCAACATTGTTCCTTGGAATAAAATATGCAGCTTCTATCACAGAGCATACTGTACAGAATAGACAGTGGGATGGATTTGCTGGAAAGGGCAGGGAAGGGGGGCTCTGTCATCAGCCTCAGCATCCCAGCAGGCCAGGTTGTGTGGTGGGAGCCTGCGCTCCCCATCCCCATAGCCACTTCCCCAACCCCATGCAGAGTGATGCACCCAGTGCTGTGTCTCTCCTCAGGCCCTGCTCCTCTTGCTCTGTACCTCTCAGCTCATGTCCCTGGCTGTGAGCTGCCCCTAGCTCTGCACAGCACTGGGACAGATGTCCTCCCCAAATCAGCGATGCTTCTAGCACAGGCTGTGACTTGCACTGGGCATAGGGAGCTCCCCAGGTAATGGCAATCCTAAGCCCTGGGTGCCCAGAAGGATGGACTCAGTTGTATCCTTAGTTCTTCTGTGATGTCCTCAGAAAACTTACTTCCATTTCTTACTTCCAGCCTTCTGTTACTCTTCACTTGAGACAGTCACTCATACTCATTGGAAAATTTGGACTGATAGGAGCTCAGACCATCTGGATAATAAGCACAGAGAACATGGTCAGGTCCAGTCGCTCCTGGTTTTTTCAAGAACATGGTGCAGGCAGAGGCTGCTCAAGAGGGCAAAGCAGAAGGAGGTGCAATGGGTCAAAAAAGGCTCTCTCCTCCTTCCAGCCCAGGATTCCTTAGCCAAGGAATGATCATCACTGCACAACTTGCAAAACGTCTCTTGTGATTAGGAGGCACCATGCAAGAGCTGGGATAATCTCATTTTCCTCTGATTTACCCTTCTCAAGTGCTTAAGATATGTCTTACCTCTTTTCTCTCCACAAAACCATGTGAGCTGTTTGTCAGTTCTTCACAGAGCTGAGGGTTTCAGCAATAAATAGTTCGAGGTCATTTTGAGGCTCTGAGATCTGGAGCCTCACCCTCTGCAGCTGAGACTGAGCATGCTCCTCCCTAACACTTTTTGGGCTGAAATCAGAAAGCTATTTTGAGAAATCAGATCTCTCAAAACTGAGAAAAAATAAAACCTCAAACTTAACTGCTACTGAGTGATCACTGTCATATTTAAAGGCATAATTCAGTCTGTTGGGGATACAAAAATTGCGGATGTCTGTACAAAAATGAGGCAATAAAGAGTTGGATAATTCTCTGTCAGCTCTATTGCAATAGGTTTGCAAAGAGCTTTACTGTATATCTGGAGTTCAAGAGCAGCTTTCCATCTGCATTACTGCAGAGTACAGTAAACTTTTTTCAGTCTCATATTAAGTAAGAAAATAGAAAGTTGGAAAACAAAATGAGGTGAGCTCTACTTCAGTGACACATTTTAGTGTTTGTGGCTTTAAAAAGTTCTATGATAATTAGAACTTATGTGATTCATACTGTACAGTTTTGTTTAAGTACTGCTTAGGTTAATTCACACTAGAAGGATGCAAAATTGCTCTTAGGACACCAGTTAAGGAACTCATTTAATTAAAAAGGGATACTTAGGCGTCTACTAACGTATAATATATCAGAAAGAAGAGTATCCAAAGTATATGATGAATTTAAACCATACTAAATTCCTCCTTCAATATAAACTGATATCTAATTATCTGAATATTATTTTAGATTTAAAAAGAAGTCTTGACAAAGGTGGAAGGAACAAACCCTGAAAAAACCTAATCAAGGAAATGCCTTTAATATTAAAACAGGTATTTCTCAGTATTTTTGTAGAATAGGCTTCATAGCAGTTTTAGATCTAATCCTATTTGAAGACATATTGGAGTAAAGCAATGAGATAGTTGCCCCACCAGGTCAAGCAATCACATCCAGCAACTCTGTGGGCACTGAAATAAAGATTGGAAATTTTTTTGTTTAGCCTTTGTTTATTTGCTTGCACGCACTGATGAACACTGGTGAAGTAGAACTCAGGTAATGCAGATGCATGTGCTGCTACAGGGGCACACTGCTCTGTGCAAGATCACGTTTCTGCACTTAAAAGGAGGTTATTGAAGTCTTTGGATTCACTCTAGCTCTGGTTGAAATCTTGGTAGAGTCCCTCTGGCTGGCACAGCAGAAATTGTACGGGCTCCTTGTGCTCCAGGGCAGCAGCCTGGATCCATGAGAGAGCAGTAAATGCCATTTGTCATCACTGTTTTTCTCATTAGACTTCCCTCCCACTTTTAGAGAAAAAAAAAGGCGGGGGGGGGAGGGGGGGAAGCCTTGCCAGTTGTGCTACTTTCTACCAGAGGCATCTGTATTAAGTGTTTCAACATCAGTAAAAATCAAGATTCTCCTTGTTGAAAATTACTGTAATGATGGAAAGCTTCTTTCTGATTTGGTAATGTGGTATATTTTTTACCCTCTACTCTCTTGGCTTTTTAAATAGCTTTTATTAGTATAATCTATCCTCTTTATCTTGCTTCCCACCCACAGAAAAAAAATCTCATAGACAATAGAGTTCATATGCATTTATTAGACACTATGAGTTTTATTACTGCATTTCTCACTAAGCTTTAAAACATGTAAACAGGCATTGCCATCTTAGAAAAGCTGCTGCAAACTTCCTGAGTGGTACCCTACCTGCAAGAAAGCTCACTGTGCAAAACTATTGTAATTCAGCTGGCAGATATAGTACAGTATTCAACCTGTAGTTAATATATTAAGGCCTTTAATGAGGATCTGGCCTGGGAAAATAAAAAGGCTTAAGATTCCTGTGTGGTCACCAGCTTGAAGTTTAGCCCCACCAAGTGAGACAATGTGATGTGCTTTGAGTTGCAATTGCATTTAAAACCTTTAAACACAAAGGCAGTTAGGCACCTAATCCGATCTGTCTGGAAGAGCACCAGTTTTGTCCATATTCATCTGAAATTACGGTCAGCGCTGCCAGTACAAAGGCAACCTTCATTAAAAGTGACTTGTTTTATTCCCACATAATAGATACAATGTTCTACATTTCATAGATTAGTCTTTAACTTGCCTGAACTATCTCTCTTTTATGAATAGTTCACCCATGAGCTGGGAACGCTCATTTCTCTGGCATTTATTTGGAAATCACAGCTCATGATCACACCGGTGGCTAATGCTTTTATGCATCTTGTTTACATAGATTACTTTTTAAATATCACTGCTGTTCATCAGGCTGTATATTCTATGATTAACACCCCTTCTCCTCAGCAATTAAGTAATTTATCAGATGACAGACACTGCTGTACAGGACCACCATACAATGAAAAACAATGCTTACTTTGCTTACTTCAACAGAAGCAAGTTTTTCTGTGCTAATTATTGCCAGTGACAGTCTTTCTTTCTAGAAAGAGAATGAGGCAGATTTTGCTTTCAGTAACACTGATGTAAATACATAATAATTCTGGCACATCCACAGTGTGGTTCTTCCAGATTCACACAGTCATAACTGAACTGTGTTTCTCTAGTAGAACAGATTTCTTGTCCCTGTCTGGGTCAGAACAGCTGCCCTCAGCCAGATGGCTGACTTCAAGCTTTGGGCTAAAATCTTTCACCTCTGATCTGAGACACAAGTTTAAGTATTTTATTTTTTTTTTTTAACATGGCCCACTGTTTCTAATAAATGCTTCTTTCTAAAAAAAGCTCCATGTTTTCTACCTCCTCAACTGATGAGAAGTGACAGAGAAACAGGAATGCTTCTGGTAATCGGAAATCTGACTCCAGGCATACAAGCTAAACTCATTGTTCAGTTTGCTACTAAAGTATGGAATTGTGAGAAAGCCATTGATTGGGGCAAATCACTGTTAAAATGACATGTGGTGAAATTCTGCTTGCCATCATGTAGCTTATCAATAAAAATATTATGTGCTTCCACATAGTTTTTTTTTTTTTTCTTTTCTCTTTTTGACATTTAAAATTCTATTGAAATATGAAGACATTCTTCCACTCTGGAAATACTTTACAAAGCAAATCCTTGAATACTGCCACAGACCTACGATGAAGAATCAGTGGACATTTTCATTTTTATAATTATCATACAGTTCTTTGCAAGGTATCACTAAGAAATGATCTGGAATAATGGGTCACAATGAAAGTTAAAGAGCAGTGATGTTGCAATGCAGTTTCTTCAAATCTGCTTATTCCAGCAACTACTTTTCAGTGGCAGGTATGACTGTCCTGTGCAAATCACTAGTCAGGAGTTTCAGCAGCAGTTTGCCTATGCAAACCCAACCGATTATAATCACTGCTTCCCTCCTCTGCAGTAGAAATTTGCACCGTGACACACAATACTAGATGCTGGACACTGGCTACTATAATAAAAGTTAATTTGCAGGATGGTATGGGCTGCATTAATTTTCAACGTGGCAAAACACTAACAGTTGGCCCAACCTTGGGCCAGTGTTGTTTCATCAGCAAACTGAAAAAGGAAGTAAGTAATGAGTCATATAAAAGGCTGTAGATGACAAGTGTTTGGATTAGCCAGTCACAGTAGTTGGAAGGGATATTAGGGTAAACTAAGAACACAAAGTAGAGCAGCACAGTGACAGCTGAAATTGTTTGGAGCTGAAAAAAAAAAAAAAGAGATGAAGGCATTTACCTGGAAATATGGTACAATTTATGTAATAGCTTCAATAAGGAACTGGAAAAACTTCCATGAGCACCTCCTTTCCCTGCCCCACCTCCTCCAGAATACTCTACAGCCTGCTCACTAGGAAACCCTGTGAAAATTACAGTTTACATTAAATTTCTATGTGATACCAGGCAGATAAGGGATTAAAACGCAAGCCTGTGATATTTCACTGTGTACTTTAGCAGTAAGCCCTTAGACTTTAAATTGTATTTTTATGCAAGCAAAGAAAGCAGCTGCATTATAAAGAGCTGCAGTGGCCACTGCAGCACCCTGGTGCATCAAGACAGCTCTTGCTGAGCCCCTGAGCTGGCATGAACAGAAGAGCAAACTTTTGAATCCTTTCCAGGACATGAGCAAGGTATTGCATTGCTCACGGCATGTTAGGATGTGTGACAAGGCACCCAATTCTGACATCAAAAAGTAGACAAGAGCTGCTCTAAGATTTGGGGCTCCCTTTAAATCCTAGGTCCATTTTTGTATCCCATCCAAAGATACTCCTATGAAAGTCAAAGACCCAGAGACATAAGGAGTACTAGTAATTTCTCAAACATGATCCCAAAAATTATACCCCATGGTGTTACTGTTAAAAGACAGCCATCCTCTGCAGTTAAAAAACATGTTTAAATTGAACTCTGACTTCCTAAACAGGCTTGTATTTTTATAAGCCATGGTCAGAACATGAAACAAACACAGCCCTGAATTTTAGTGTTAGGTATGAAAAAATGTTCAGAGGACACTTTGGGCTGCTGCTGCTCTAAACAGCACAGTCAAAATTCACAACCCACAGGAAGGGATAGGGGCCATGTCCATGGATATCGTACCCTGGCTCCCCCAGGGAGTTTATACTGGTCCCTTTATTTGAAGGCTGGTTGCCAAGAGCAGAGGTTTGACATGGGACAAGCACTCAAAGCTCTGTCACTAGTTACCTGCAATTGTCTGTCACAGTGTCCTCATTCATCTGCGCTAAGCAAGAGATGATTAAATAAAAAGGGGTTTTAAGACCAAGAACCAGAAATGGAGTGACAGAAAGACAATGGCAAGCACAGAGAACCGCTTTAACTGGAAATCTGGCAGTGATAGAAACAACAGTAAGAAAATCTTGACTGGTCTGCCCATCACGTTCCCTCTCCAAAACAGGTTTAAAGCACTCACCTGAGTTTTCCTAACTGAAAGCCAATGTCATTTCAAACAAATAGCTTGTTACCCATACAAAAGCTATTCAGAGAGTGCAGCATCAAACAGGAGACCCAGCAGCAGACAATCAGCTTAACTAAGCATCCCTTTGAGAGCAGCTCTTTCGAGAGAGCCAGCTGAGCTACAAAACTGCTGGGGATGAATAACATCAATGCAATTTATTGGCTTTCTTCAAATAAAGACCTCAGAGTAAGGAAATGATTGAAGAGACAACTAAACTCTGTTAGAGTCATAATTAGCAAATTATAGGTTCCATTACACTTATTGGTCTATACAACTCATTCAGGATAATGACAGAACAAGCTCTTCTTTTTTTCACAAAAAAGATTTTATTAACATTATTTACGAATTTATATTTAGAAAATATTGTAGGTGAAATTAACTGAAATTCAGACATGACTAAAATACAAAATATAAAAGAATGTGCAAAAGTATCACCATAGGCATAACCTACCATAAGAAATATAAAAGTGCCTCAAAAGAGGGATTACTCTTTTGTAGATGAAATAGATGAAATTTGCAGAAACTTCTGCTGCTCTGCTTTAACAGCCACTGCATTATCACAAATATCAAGATCCTCTGCAGATGTAATCAGCATAGCTCCATTAAAATCAGTAAAACTATGCTGATTAATGCCATATGAGAATCTGGAGTAACAGCAAAAATTTCAAATGTCGTGAAAAGTAATGGGTACACCTTTATTTTAATACTCAACTAGCTTATTTGTTGCCTTTGTCAGAGTGTTTATCAAGGCATCCCTATTCCCAATTCTCTCCTGCAGGATGAGCTGCATTTAAATTTATACTTCTTTTACTGTTAGAAAGGCTTCTGAAAGCCTTGACTATGAACGTTGACTGTAAGCAACAACCTATTTAAATGATAGGGCCAAAGTATGTAAATGGCAGAGCAATAAACCTCTGAACACTTGTGAAAAGTTCCTTTCCTTAGTAAGAAGAGGATGCAAAAAAAAAATTTAAAAATCCATGGTAGCTTTTCAGTGTTGTACTCTCTTTAGTTATACTAACAGACCATTGATTTTTCAAATTTTAATTGATTTGCAACAGCTGAAATATTCTCCCAAGGCAGTAGTAATATTCCCCCCATAAAAACATGGAAATATAAACACTTGTCTTTCCAAAGTATTAGTGCAAAGACAACAGAGCAGAAGAACCAAACTTAGGTTCATTCTTCTATTAAATGAAGTTCCTTATAAAAAAGTAAATCGCATAAAAAGCAGTTCTGAAAGACAGAACTATGTCAGTATAAAACTTTGTGAAAAATATCTTACAAAAGAAGAAAGTGGAATCAACAAAAAATGTTTCAAACATCCAAGTGCACATCAGCTTTAAGACTTCGGGTTATACGTCTGAGGTTTTTTAATCAGTTTTCTCACTGTTTTTCTACGGGATCCATCTGTTGGCTTGCTGATTCTCGGTTTCTGATTTCCTGCTAACAAAACAAAGGAAGCAGTTAGGGAAACAGCATGACAACACTGTTACTACTCTTTATTGTTTGGGTTTTTTTCATGTTATGCTGTTCAAGTAGTTGTCCAATAATAACAAACATATCAGAAACTGTAAAATGTGTTCTGCATTCCCTTTTCTCACACTCTAAGGCCTCCAGTGTATTTATTTACCTTTGGCACTGGAATCCTACTTTGCTGCTCTTGTCCTGAGCAGGCATCAAAGCCTTATCTAGCTGTCCTGCAGTGACAGCAGAATGGAACTAAATAACACTGCCGTCTATTAAAAAAACCCAAACCCAACAACTAAACAAAAAAACCCCACACACAAACCAAAAACCCCCAAACTATTCTTACATTTCTGTGAACAGTGGGGCAAAGGTTAAAATATAGCCAGTGTTTGTCAGAGATGAAAAGAAAATTGAGTTTCTGCACAAAACTCACAGAAGCTGCAGAGTGGCCTAAGACAGTCAGAGTTAACTCCAGACGTGCTTTCAAAGGCTGCAAGAATTGTGTGAGTGCAGTTCAGAAAACAAGTACTTTGCAATCTTGACTGAAAATCTTTGTCTTTATGCTACCTATTCACCAGCACGCAAAGCCACTGTGGCCAGTTGCCAATTCTTTTGCTGTCACCCCAATACATTTGCTCCCTTTTCCAATATAAACTTTTTAAAATTAAATTTTTCACAAACCTTTTCACTCAAAACACTATAGATCAGTTTAACAAGCAGCTATACATTTGCACAGGGAAGCTCAACTGAATCCAACTTGAGACTCCAAAAGGTAACAGGAAAGATGCTGGGGAGAAAATAATGGAGGCAGAAGAGGAGGAGTGGCTTAAGTTGCCTGAATTATTTGCCTCATGTTGCAGTGCCCTCCCAAGCTACAGAAATGAATATGCATAGCACAACATTAATTAGCACTAATTATGCCCTTAACTTTGGTCTTTGGCTGCACCAAGCCTTACTGAATTGTGAAATCCAAGAGTTGATGAAAAAGCTTGTAACTGATACTTTACATGTGGCTATCTGGTGCTCTAGTTATAAGACAGACAACATTTCCTTACTTCTTTCTTCCAAAACAACAACAAAAAAAAAAGGTGAGGAAGAGAGAAGCCCCAGGTGAATCTGGCTGGGCGTGGCAGGGGCAGTGTGGAGGTGAGACGCTGAAGAGGCAGTTTCCTTCCTCCTCTCCCTGCACACTCCAGCCTGGAGCCTGGCCCTACCACTTCACAGGTAGTAATGGATGCAAATTAGATAACCACAAGCATCTCAGATAAACTTAACATACTATTAGAGACTCTCTCATAATACAATGGCAGAGACACACTCAGACTTGTAATCCACAGAAATATTGCTGTCATGACTAACTGGCAGGCAATAATTTTATTTCTGAGCACTGTTCTCAGGGTGCAATCCTCACCCCAACCCTGGATTTCCAGCCCAGAACTGAAGAATCATCTCCCAACATAAGGCTTCTGACTACACAACTTCAGTACCAAAGTACTTGGACCTTGTGCATATTATGTTTAAAACAGAGATACTTTAACTCTAATTTCCCCCCAAAGGCAATGTACATGCTTGATACAGCCTTAAATTTTTTTCCCCATTAGCATCAATTTTTAAAATACTGTGCTCTGTCTGTTTCCTAAATGTTCTGGGGAACAACATACAATTATGCTTTTCTCTATTTCTCTCATTTATTTTCATATCAAATTAAACTAGAGTATTAAAACTTGCAGTAGCTGGTATGAACATATGACTGCAAGTAAAAGCACAACTGTTTTGATTTACAAGCACAGCCAGTAGCTGGTTTGAATAAAACCATTAGGAAAAATCAATTATCATTCCAAGCTTTGCCCCCACAGCCACAGAAACAGTTGACACAGCACAACTGATGAGGCAGAAATCTTTAGTAATGGGAATAGGAAATGTAAGTAGGCAACAGGGAATTGAGGTAAGATGGTACCTTCTGAAAATGCAAAGGAAAAAAGTATATTGTTTTCACAACTGATTTTAATCCTATTTAAAACTATCCAGAATAAAAGGATATTTTAATTAGTGGCCATGGAGGTACTGAAGAGTTTAAAGACTGATTCCTCGTGGGCTCTAGAAAGTAGGCTTAGACTTTTTGTGTGCCCTTCTCTATACTTCATTCAAATATGGTGTAACCACCTCACATCACACCGACCTTGCCAGAAGGATTTTGTATTTCAATTTTCCCTGCCTTTGAAAACACTGAGTCCAAAACGCAAAAAGCATACCCCTGTAGCAAGCTAAGGTGAGTAAAAGAACACTGTGAACACTTGTTACTGGGATGTGGATTGCTTTACCTTCTTGTGACTGAGAAAATACAAAAAAAACCCCTTACCTTTTCTACAGACATTATAGCAATCCTTTTCGTTCACAAAGTTGTTGGCATTTCCACCACAGCCAGTATATCTGAACTCTTTACATGATTTAGTCTTGGAGTCATAGTAATAGCGAGGCACAGAAGAGGAACACAGTCCTTCATCCTTTGGGCTATAGCATAGCAAGGGGCCAGCTTAGAGAAAAAAGGACAAGGGGAAAAAAGGACAAAGGAAAAAAAGAGAGAGAAAAAAATTACATAAATGTAATATCTGTACATGGCTTCTTAAAACTGACACTGCTATAAATTTTTCTGTTTAGACAGCTCTTTTTCCCCTTGAATTGACACTATTACCAGTGACTTCAGAGATTTTCTACATCTTATTCCTGTGAGTTGTAAATTTGAGAAAGGTACAGACCATCCCAGAAAACAGGATTATTATCCCGTAAGTGAAATTCATCAGCTTTCCCCATTTCTGGTGCTATACATATGACAGCTGAGATTTTTATATAATCTTATTCTATATATATAGGAATATAGCAATAATTTCAGTGGAACAATCTCTGTAGAGAAAAAAGAAGGCACAACTTTGCTATGATTTGCCAGCAAATTCTGCTTGCAGCAAAAAGTACAAATCCAACAACGTTCCTCAAGTGCATGTTTCTTTTTGTGGCAACAAAATTTTATTTTTCCTGCTGTACACCCTTTATCAACTGATTGGTAGTGCAAGAGAAATAATTCACCTTTCACGTAAGAAAATGCCGACAATCTGTCATCAGCCACAAATAAAGCACTAATAAAGCTTAGGCAGTGACAGCTTTTATACATTCAGGTAGATCTTCAAAGATGCTGTCTTGAACTGGATATTAATCTGGTGTTCACGTCAAACCTTAGTTATAGTCACCTGCTCATAATTACCACCATTCTTATTTAAAGCTCAAATGGAAAGACAGTCAGTAGTCACATCAGGCAAAACACTTTTGTCAGAAGCAGAGCTGTTGACTGCCAAAAACCTGAGCCATCTAACACCATCTCTCAGGCCTGAATTTTAGAAAGGTGCTTCTGATTTATATTACAATACCACTTCCCTGAATGTGACTGCCACAATCTCTGACACATCTGCCTCAGCATAGATCTTCAACCTTATTATTTCCCTTCAGATACACCTCTCTATAAGTAAAGAAATTGTTTGGGTATAGCTGTGGGTATATTTAAGATCACAGCATTTTTGTTCTTTCAGTAACAGCTAAGACAACATATTAAAGTTAAAGTGGACAATATAAACATCTGCTTCACAAGTCTTCAAAAATACCACTGTACGGGTATGCAGAGGAAAATATCAAATAAAGTATCATCTTCATATCACTTTCAAACCATCTATTTTATTAAAAATTTGGAACAATCATTACTTTTTTCTGGCAGACAGTAGTCCACACAAGACTGCAAATCTCTGAAGTTGTTGTCATTTCCGTAACAGCCACCGTAGATGAATTCCTCACATCTCATCGAGCTCAAGTTAAAGGCATATCTTCTTAGATAACTCCTGCAAGGTCCTCCATCAGCCTCCATCCGGCATAATTTGGGCACTTCTGCAGAACAAATAGTTTCATCTTCTGTAAATTCAACCCTTCATGCTTCACATACAGAACAACATGTTAGTGTAGACAAAACACTATTACTTCGGTTGCAAGCAAGTCCCAGTTTGTCGCACCTGCATTTTACTGGAGGAATCCAATGCATTGATTAGCAAGCAGCTGCAATACTAAATTCCATTTAAAATACTAATAGATAAATTCTGCACCTCACCTCTGGGCTAACTCACTCCGGATTTTCTGCCTAAAATTGACACCAGCAAGAAGCTGCAACAAGCAGGAGGGACATCCGTTCGTCTCGATCATCTTAAAGGTCTTTTCCAACATAAACAATTCTGTGTTTCTAAGACTCTAGGATACATGGAGGGGGTGCAAAGCGTCCCGCAAGCCATGCAGCCTCCCCGGTGTCCCCTCCAGCCCCCTGCCACCCCGGGGCCCTCTGGAGCACTGCCGGTCCCCGGACTCACTTTTGATGGTCCAGCAGCTCTTCTCGCAGTCGTCGAAGGTGAGGAAGTTGTTGGCGTTGCCGTAGCAGCCCCCGTAGGTGAACTCCTGGCAGCTCTGCGTGTACCGATCGTAGTACCAGCGCGGCACCATGGCGCGGCACGGCCCGTCGTCGGGGGGCAGCAGGCAGGCGCGCTGCTTCTCTGCGGAGACACCAGCACCGGGGATGAGGCCACCGCGCCGGCGGAGGCGGCCCCGGCCCCGCGGGGTCCCACCGAGGGCCCGCTCCTACCTGTGAGGGGGCGCTGGGCCAGCGCGGCGCAGGCCAGCGGCAGCAGCAGCGCGGGCAGCGGCAGGCGGCGGCCGGCGGCCATGGCGCGGCGGGAGGGACGGCGGACGAGCGGCAGCGGGGTCCCGGCAGCGAGCGANGGCGGGGGGCGCCGCCGGGGCTGGCTCCCCGCAGGGCTGCGCCGCCCATAGCCCAGGGGCCTCCTTCCCGGGGCTGCGGGCAGCTGGCTGGGGTCCACCCCCCGCCCCTGACATTACGGGATGATGCTCAAAGAGCATTTCCTGTAAATCACGGCGAAATCCGGAACAGGTCACTTAGCGAAAGCCCCCTCTCCCTCCCGACGTCGTCGTCGCCCCCCGCGAGGCCGCTCGCTATGCGGAGGCTCCGGGTAGAGGGCGGCGGGACGCCGAAAATCAAACGCTGAGCCTACTACGGGTCCTGATCCAGCCGGATCGGGTATAGGCTGCTTGGGGAGTGCCGCTGAGACAAACGCGCGGCATTAGTTTACCTCCGTTGTGTAAAACGCTGATGAACTTGAGAAAATCGAGGCATCGTCAGAGGGCTTGGACTCCGGGGAAACCCGAGGGATAACACCTCTGGCCAGTGCAAAGAGAGATGGATTTCAGGAAATAACCATGACCTGGCTTATTCTGCAGATTTTAACCCCACCAGGCAATGGGGTGTGATCTGTGGGAGGAGGGGGTGAGCAGCAACAGCACACTTTCCCTCTCTAATCTGTTAGAGACATTACATTAATTAGTGTTTACCCCAGATTGAATATAGTAAGAGAGATACGAGTGGCTGCAAATTAGGCGTGTTCTCCGTAGATAACGACAAACTAATCTGATCTCCTATTGTTCTTCTCTGCTCCCTTAACAGTGACATTGGGCTGCAGTCCTGCAGGCAGGCACTGCCCTCCGTGGGTTGCAATACAGAGCCCTGGAAATCTGTGGCCTGCAGGAAAGAAGCCACAATCTATACAGGCTGTAAGGAGGAGGAACTTCAGAGCACCCTGATTATTTGAACTGACTTTCTCTCCATGGCTTCTGTGCTTTCCTTATGTCGTGGAGGATTACAGCCTGGTTTTCTGACATAATTTTATTTTTCATAAAGGCAAGAAAGGAGCAAATCTAATCCCTACCCCACCTACATGACTTCTGAAAGGATATGAATGGCACCTCTTTCCCTTCTTTTTCAGAACTGTTCCTTTTTCAGAATCTCCAGTAGCTAAAGGATAAGTGGGTGCTTTAGTGACAAGAAAATAAACCCTGGTGCAGTTGAGTCATCGTGATGGGACATATCTGCCATGCTTTAGACTCTTATAGCTACAACTGTTACTAACAGGTGTCCTCATTTTTAGGGCTTTTGTTCAGCTTATTAGGCAGAGCAGCTATATTAAAGCTTATGTCCCTCCAGAAGAAAAGAACAAACAAACAAAAAACCCACATACTTTTTCTATTTCCAAGAGAAAGCAAAGGGTCATCTTTCTAATATTGGGAAACTAAAGTGATTTTATTGTGCTGTTCTTTAATATAATGTCCTAGACTGATGTCCTTTAGTTTTCATCACATTTTTTTGGAATTGCAAAGAAAGTAATTGAAATACCACTTTAAACAATAGTAGCAAAGTGAATGCTGTAATGCGAACACCATTTTCAATATTTTCCATTTCATCTGTGCACAGACACATATAAATCAAAGTCTGAGTTAAAGCCACCTATCCATCAGTGCTGCTATTCAGTTTCTCCTTTGCTATAACTTAGATCAGGCAAATATCTGTAAAAATATATGAACTACAATAAAAGTTAACACAGCAAGTGGTAGAAAGTCCATTACTGACTGCCTTCTGCAGGGCTAGTCATGTCAGCAGACAGGTCAGTGAAGGCTTTCCATTACAGAGCTATGGATACCAAATTCTTCCCACCCTAACCATGTCAGTGGTGTGCCAGAGCCCACTTTCAGCTCACTTCTGCACCCTACACCTGCCACCACCACATCACATGCTCTCTGCCTCTCCACACCACAAGGTTTCTGCTCCCACCAACAGCCCGGGCTCCTCTGAGACTCTGGCCAGCCAGCTCCTTCCACCTGTTTTGACTGGTCCAGGACCAGCAGCTGGTGGGGTTTGGGAATGCAGCTGTCAGTGTAGGTTATGGGGATGTAGAAAGTGTGTACCAACAGCTGGGGAGGGGGAGATAGTAGCCAGAGGGACAGGAAGAGAAACTGATTTTAATGAACTGGCTAAAGTAAAATGAATACAAACACCAAGAGCGCTATAGGAGCAGTGCTGGAGAAGATGTAAATCTTACATGATGCTGACAGCTGCTTACATCTGGTGAATAGGGAGAAGAGGAGAAAGGAGTGTGTTTAACGGGAAAAAACAGAAGAGGAAAGAGGGAGGGCTAACTGCCTATAAGGGTCTTTGAAGTGACAGATAACAGAAGGACTACAAGCGCATTTTAATGACCTGCAGCTATGTTCAGTCTCAGCGGTCCTGAATTCTCCTTCCATTGCTTTGTAGAAAAGCTGCTAGGATGAGAGATGCTTGGTGCTGTACAAATATTCAGGGAGGGACCACTCTGTTCCTAAAAGCATAGAACCCTATTTGGGATCTAGACCTCAAAACTGTATGCAACACAGAAGAAGAATTTCCTAACTCCTTCTTGCATCTTCTGAATGCATCACTTCCCTTACATTGAGTACTCCACCTCAACACCTGTCATAACTCCGTGCGTCCAGAGACCCTTGGTGCTAACCAGGCACAATAACCCTCTTATGCAGAGCTGCAATTCTGCTTTGCAGACATACCTACCAAAAAGTTGCTATGTGTGGCATTGATGGGCTGGCGGCCTGTTGAGGCACTTGACATGGGAGTGGTTCCTTCCCCCCTCTACTTAGTCCAGTTCATCCGTAGTTGTAATGCACAAGTATTCAGGAATGTACCCATGCACACCACCTGCTTGTGCCTTAGCCACTGTGCTGAAGAACACAGAGCCCAAGGGTGCTGGTGGCACAGAGCATGAGTCATTTCTATGGCCCGGAGTTGCATGAGGAGAAGGTAGTGGGGAGAAAGATCTCACTGCTGGGCCAAAAGCCCCAGCCGAGCTCGCTGCTCTTGTCCGGCGCTGCTGTTGTAGAGGGTGAGGCCGGGGAGGTCAGCACAGCTCCCGGCTCCTGCTGGGACGGCCGGACCTCCCTGTGCAGGCAGGGCCCGTGTCAACGCCCCGGCAGCGGGGCCGGGCCGGGCGGCGGGCTCTAATCCGGTTAGGGGGGATTAGCGTGCAGGTTTAAAGGCCGGAGCGGCGCGGGGAAGGGGTGCGGGCGCGCCGGGGAGGAAGCGGCCGCCACCGAGCAGCGGGGCATCTCGGCCGGCAGCGTGTGAGTGAGCCCGGGGGCGGGCCGGGGGCGGCCGTCCCACAGCCCCGCCACCGCCCGGGGGCTCCGGCCCCGGCGCCCTCGCTGCCCAGACGTAACCTTTTGTCCTCACTCCCTGCGCGCTTCCATAGTGTAGACGATGCCAGCCATCAACATCGAGGACCTGAGCGAGAAGGACAAACTGAAAATGGAAGTGGAGCAGCTCCGGAAAGAAGTGAAGCTGGAAAGGCAGCCGGTGAGCGGGCGCGGAGAAGGGGCCCGAAGCTGCCCGGCGGGCGGCGGGGCCGGGTGCGGAGCGGGGAGCAGCCGGTTCCTCCCCGGACGGCGGTGCGGGGGCTCGGGCGGCAGCCCCGGGAGCGGCAGGGGTGGCGGGGCTGAGGGAGCCGCTCGTCCGTAGAGCCCCGGCTGTTTTGGGACGGCCGCGGTTTGCACCGACGGGTCCTGCCACCACTTTGGGCCGGGGGCCGGGGACGGCGCTGTTGGCACAGCACCGCTAACACCGCGTAGGAGCGCCGGTCCTTCCCGGGGGCGACTGTGGACCCCTGGGATAAAGCGCCCCGAGGGGCTGGCACGGGCCTGCCCGCCGCGGCTGTTCCCGGTGGATTTGGCACCCCTTAGCTTCCCCTCCCCGTGAGTCCCTGGCGCCCAAGGCCGGCACAAGGCAGCCTTGCCAGGCGAGGGAGGAGCACATGGCGTTCTGTTCCCCTCTTCTGTAGGCAGAACGCACTGGGATGTGCTGGTGCTCGGGGAGGGGTGGTCCTCCCCCGGGAAGCCAGGGGAGCCCTGTCACGGCACTACACCCTGCCCTGGCGCGTAGCTGGGTCTCGGCCGCCCCCGCCGCTCTTCCCGTGCTGTGCAGTGCCCGGGCGGAGGGCAGGAGCCAAAGGACCGCCCGTGCCGAGCCGTGACACCCCCCAGCCTTGTTCCGTAGAAATATTTAGACATTTACACTGATTGTTCCTTTCCACGAGTACTTTCCCATTGAAGGTTTATAGTTTTGTACATTTTCTATAGATGAAAGATGTGAAGAACTGAACTTGCTCCACGATGAAACTAATATTCTTTTTTTTTCCTTTTTTTTTNGCCAGAGGAAGCAAACTACACATAAATAAACGCTTCTAGTTAGGACGAAAAATACATTTATATGCGGGAATCAGCAGCATTAGTCATGTTGATTACGTTGCAGGTCTAGGTGTTCAACCTAGAAAATAAGAATGCCAGAGTTACGTTTTAACTGTGAGTTAGGTATCAGTGATTGTACATGGTATGGTATAGTCTAAAGCTCCAGCAGTATTGAGGGCTTGACATCCAACTAGTGTGGATATCTATATCATCTCTCAGAGAGTTCTCAGACAACTGAAACACACTCTGCAGGATGTAAATAATAATAATTTTAAATACTTGTCTACATTTCTGGAATAAACCAAAACCCTAATCACTTTAGGAAAATGGATATTTTTCAATTTTTCTGTACTAAAGCACAGACAGCATGCTCAATTTTACCAGTGCATTGTAACAGAAGTTTCACTGTGAGAATAAAATCTGTGTTGTAATTGCCACAGTCCCCTGGTACCTGTATGGGTGTTACAGGGACAGGGAAATGCAGAAACCACATTACTGTTGATACCAAAAGTAAAAACTTCAGCCAAAGTTTTCTTGACCCCCACTTACACTGTTACAGAATAAAAAGGAAGTGTCCTTTGGAATGAATAAAAATTTCTAAATGTGTATTAAAGCAGGCTTTTTTTCTTATAAGTGAAAATGATCCTGACAGCATTGACTGAAGTAAAACAACCCCTGGTCCTGCATATACTTTGGCATGCAACTTTACTGTGATGTAAGCTGCTCTAATTTGAACGAACAAAGTTTGCAATGCACAGAAGAACAAGACGTGTAATGGGATTTGTAGGTCCAGCTTCTTCTTTGCTCTAAGGCAGCTAGATCTTATTTTATGCGCTGTTTAACTGGGAATTAACTCTGTTCTTTCTGATGGCTTAAAGCTTAATTTTGCACAGGCCATGCTTTGTTGTCTGTGATACAGCAGGTAAATTAATTTGTTCTCTTGTAGTTTTACCTTTGAAATGAAGTATAATTAACAGAGGAGGCAAGGGGCCTTAAATTAAAAATACTAATCATCTAGCGGCCTGGCCAACAGCTGGTTCCTGCTGCTGACTCTGCACAGCTGTGCCGCTGCAGGGGCTGCGGGTGGGAAAGGAGGAGGTGGGGACAGAGCAGGAGCATGTCCTCCGGCATGTCAGGTATTGGAGCATCTAAGGACAGTTTCTGCTGACAAGGAGCAAGAGATGTGTGTGCACAGGGAGCCTCAGGAGCCCCAGATGTTCACTTGTGCACTCTCAGACTCCACAGACACCATTACCACGTGCGCTGCATGTGCTCCTGTGTCAGTGAACAGAAACTAAACACACTTCTTCTCCATAGGTGGGTTCGGTGAAGGCTTACCTACATCAATGCTAGTATGCTGTGAATGCCATGGGAAGTGTTATGGTCTCTCATAACACAATAGGCTCTTTTATTAACCATTGCTCGAAATAACCCCAGGTAACCAGTAAATAAATTGTCTTTCCTAGTTAGACTCTCATTCAAGGTGTGTCATTGCTATAGCAGAACTGCAAAGTAAGAGTTTGTATTACCACTGAAAAATCACTGCTGAATGTTTTATGAAAAACACATAAAGCCATAAATACGTGGAAATTTAATGCAAAGTTACTGATCCTGAAACTATTGACCATAAGTCATGCTGGTGCAGAGGGAGAGTGTGATCCGCAGCTTATTAAAATTAGATTGGCTAATTATGAAGAACGCAAGTTTAGCTATGCAGCAACTGCTGTTCGGAGTGGCGTTTACATTCTCAGAGATACTCACATGTTCTGTCAATATCGGGCTGTGAAAAGAGAGGAAGGAAGCTGAGTCTGCACATGCTTAGCGCTCTGTGGCCAGATATTTTATGCTTGGCGGGAAGGCGAATGAGAGAGAATGTAAATTCACGGGTTTCCTCCTCTGATGTACATTTCCCACGGCCGTAACGCAGCCACTTCTCTGTCCTTTCCCTCGAGGTGTCCAAGTGCTCCGAAGAGATCAAGAACTACATCGAGGAGCGGTCGGGCGAGGACCCGCTGGTGAAGGGGGTTCCCGAGGACAAGAACCCCTTCAAGGAGAAGGGAGGCTGTGTCATCGCTTAGGAGAAGGGACCCCGCGCCTGCCCCCGGAGCAGACGTTCCTCCTGTACCCCTAGGGTGTCACTAGCGTGTCCCCACCGCTGCCGGTCCGTGTCGAACGAGCACAGGAGCGGATTTCTTTTTATTTTCTATTTCTCCTTACAAAACTACAGAAACCCGCGCGAAAGCTGCCGAGCCCCGCGCCGGCCGCTGTGCAGGGCGGGCTGTGCCCCGCTCCCCGGCGTGGCCGGCCCCTGTCGCTGCGCGGGGCCCTCTCGCCACCCGCTTGTCGGTCGCTTCATGGCTGTTCGTTGGCATTAAAGAAAACCTGCCCGTAACCCGAGAGCTGCCGTGACTTGCTGCGGGGGCGAGAGG
>VWZT01011626.1:0-69107 GCA_013397055.1 Pachycephala philippinensis
GGGCCGGGGGCGGGGAAGGGCTGAGGCGTCCGGCAGCGAGCGGGGAGGTGAGAGCAGGATCGGGGCTGCGGGCTGGGCCCGGGCAGCTGCGGGCTGGGCCCGGGCAGCTGGGGGGCACCGGAGCCCTGTCTGGGGCCTCAGGGGGCCGGCAGCGGGTACGGACCGGCGCGGGGAGGTGCGGGGAGTGCGGCGCGCCTGCTGCGGAGGGGACACCCCACCTTGTCCCGCCGATGCCCGAGGTGTCCATAGGGCCGGGAGTGCAGCGGGCCGTGAGGGGACAGGCTCGCCTGGTGCCGCACGGGCGGCATCAGACCCTTCGAAAAGAGCCTGGAAGGGAAAAGTACTTGTAAAACGTATTTACGTAACTGCGTGTAACATAATATGTGAGTATGCTTGGGGTCCCTGTCTTGTTTGTACATAGCCACGGACCTGTAGTAAGCGTGTGGTTTAATGCCTTAACTTGGGAGCACGTTCTTGCATCAGTGTGATGGCCCTGGACCAAGACGTGTGGTAGAAAAATCTGGACATTAAAATGCTTTGACAAATTCTAGTATGCTTGCTTTGTCAATCAACGCTTTATGTTCTGGTACTCTGAATGCAAGGGAAGCCCCTCTCAGTATATAGAACAGCCACTATCACAAGTAGTTTTATATTTGTTTTTCGTCTGTTGGTGATTCAGATGCATCCCAAGCTACTTGAAGACATTTGTACACAGCAGAATATAAAAACGAAGCTTTAGCACTAGAATGTCTCACTTTCACACTTTAATTTCAATGAATAATATTTACTGTCATTCTAAGCCAAAATTCTGAACACCTGTGGTTCTTGAGTCTCTTTTTAATTGAGGGAAAGAAATCCTCATGTTAAATATGAGCAGCATGAAAGAGCAACAATATGTGGGCAGTCCTGAACCTCAGACTTTTTCGTTCATATCCAATTCAAGCATGAAACTTCAGTATTATGTTTCCCTAGCTGATGAAATGGCATATTTTTTTTGCTGCTGGCCAAGCTTTACATGTTAAGCAGTGGACAGTTTTAGATTTTCTATCAGGAATATCAAGAGGTTGTCGTAATGTCCTGTATTTGGTGCTAAATTGTGAAATACTGAATAATGTTTAATTTTAAATATAGATCATTGTTTAGTGAAAGTTAGAAGTATCTGTCTATAGAGGAGAAAGTCAAAGGACAATTGAAAACATGGCAAGAAATAAATATAGCTGTTAAATTTCACTTCTGTAATATGTGACCAGTGAGTTGTGAATATCTGTTAATAGGAAAGGCTAACAAAATAGAGACCCAAAGCATAATTTACAATTCTTTTAAAAGAATTTGGGAATCTGTTTCTGTCAGTGGGATCCTGTGGTGTAAATTCTGTATAACTGAGTGAGGAGGCTGAAACGTAGAGAGAGTTCTCCACTTTTAGAATATCACGGTAACTTTGCCATTTCTTACTGTACTGTCATCCTGGAGCCCAAATACCTAAATATTTCAGGTGTGAGTGTGTGCAGGTGTGTGTAACACTTAACAATTGTAGGATATCTGTTGGAGAACTTTGTTACAGGAGCTCATGACCCAGAGAGGATATCTTTGGTAAGTCACTACTTACCTGTCAGAAAGAGAATCAAGTGATAAACTGCATGTACTCAGTGTCTGTGATGGCTTTTTCCCATTCCAAGCAGTATGTTTTCTTTTCTTACTTCATTAACACAAAAGTATTTCCTTGGGTTTTTTTTTGTTTTTTTGGGTTTTTTGGGTTTGTTTTTTTTTTTTTTTAATAAAATACACTATTATAGTTCGTCTTGACTTCACAGGATAGGTGTAAACATACATCCAGGGCTGAGCCCTCTCTTTTGTTCTTTCATATCTCATTACAACTTGCCTGACATGTAAGGTTTTTTTCTGGTTTTTTTACCTAATTTTCCTATGGGGCTGTTAAAATTGGAGGCTAAATAATTCTTTCTCTTTTTTTTTTTTTCTCTTTTCTATTGGAGCCCACATAATGAAAGTATTTGCAAATGGGAATGCTTGTGCCATGCCCCTACCAGTTTTAGTATTTCATGGATAAAGTGCACATTTGCTGGAAATCTCAGTGGCTCAGGAGTTGATACAGTGGGTTGCAAAAGAGAAAGTCTCACTTCCTTTTCCTCCTCTGTTTCCAGTCCAGCAAACCCTGGTGCTTATCAGTTCTCTACTTGAGCTGATTGAGCTCACTAACCTGACTTGGAACTGTCTATCGACTTTCTTAATAGTTTTATTTTGTGTCCTCTTGCCAAACTGATGCTGTATGGAAAAGGGCAGATGCACACAGTGGGGAGGGGCAGCCGAACCTTCCAGCTCTTGCTAGCTGTGAACTTTGTAGCTATTTCAGAATTTCATGTATTTTTAAATAAAGTGATATTATTGTTACAAATCTTTTTTGTAGTCATCCTTCCAAATATAGAGAAACCATGTCTTACATTGTAACTTACAACAAGAGAGACTATTTCATATATAACGAAAATAATGGGGAAGTAGATACAATTTTTTCAGTATGAGAACTGAAATTTTAAAATATGGCAGTAGTTCTGTTAGTGATGTTCATTTTTCCTTTGTCACATTTTAACATGATGGGTGCAGTTAAAGTCCTACTGATTGAGAAAGCGAGTGGAAATAATCTATTTTTCAATAGGTGGGGGATTTTTAAAATTTTAATATTTTAGTACAATAAAGCTGTCCAACTGAATATGTGCTTATGAAAATACTGCTTACAACATCTGACTTACCTGGATTTCATGTCAGACAAATAGAGAAGGAACTCATTTAATTGAAGTTTAATTTCATATTTATTTTTAGTTAATTATTTTTAAATAAGTGATGTTTCATTTTCAGGAATAATAATAGCTTTTTCACTCTTTTTGAATGCTACTGAAGGTTTGCTTATATTCACATGTCCAGTTTTGAAAAGGTGAATTTTCAGTCGTTGTAGAAGATCCCACTAGGATCTGCTGTCTGGCAGAAAGCAAGACCACAGGAATTGTAATTCTGGACATTACCCTAAAAAACCCCTCATTCTCAGATGCACATTACAAGGTAGATAAGTCCTACTATTCCTGCTCTAGGGGTAGAGCGGAAATGCAGAGAAACGAAGGAACATGGAAATTATTTCAAGTGATCAGGAAGCGTCTTAGGAAGTTATTTCTTGTCAGCTGAGCTATGGCAATGGACAGTGTTCATACTCAGCTCATTGGAGAATGGAGAGGTTTAAACATTTGTATCTATATTGGGATGTCTGAAACTGCAGAGTAATCAACTTTCCTTCCTCGCAGCTCAAGTGTTGTCATGTAGACCTGGTCAAATGGTGATGTCAGTTTTAACTGCAAATTCTAACTGTGCTATGGAGAAATCAAGCTCTCTGTTTTCCTCTTATAAACTTGCTGGTCCAATTCAGCTACTTGTCTATGCAAAATTAAGATTCTAAGATGGATTAAGAGGGTTTTGGGTGAAAATTCCCTAAAGAAAAAAAGATGGAGGGAATACAATGATGAGTGAGAGAGCAATCAGACAATCTGAGAAAAGGTTATGCTTGGAATTTGATCGGCAAGTACATTTGACATTTCTCTTCAAAAACTGTAGCCTGCAGATTCAGGGAAAATCCTGGTGTCCCCAAAATAGCAGCCCTTGAAGTGTGCTTTGGATGTTTGTGATTGATAAGAGGAACACAGGTGGCCTCTCTTTACAGCATGGGTTGCCCATGTAGGCTCATAGGGCCTTCAGTTAACATGAGCAGCATTGTGTGGGCAGTGTTTCTCAACAACATGGTGTTATTGATGTATATGTTCTGTTGTCTTTGGTTTCAAATTAATGGTTTTGCTGGGTTTTAATTGTGCTTTATAAGATTCGTGTATGCTCTTGTCCTTCTGTGACAATGAACAAAATGGTGCTCATTTTGGAATAAAACACCAGTCCATTTTATTTCAAACCCATGTGTCTGCCTGACCAGTTTTCAGTGATATTTTTCTGTTGGATTTATGTATAGGATAGAGAACTGTAAAACCATATCCTAGTGGCAGTTTTAATTCATAATCTTATTAGTGTTTGCTGTTACATCGCCAGGCTGCTTCGCTCATCAGTTGTGGAATGTGCTGGTATTAGACTTTACTGATTAAAGTTTTATAGTCACCAAATCAGATTAGCTACTGAGTCACCTGACTAGTCCGGGTTTGCAGTCATGTGACCCAGTGCCCTGCTGAGCTCCTGCTGCGAGCTGAAACAAGGTAGTTTGCTTTTGAGATGTTCTTAAGTATCTAACAGCATGGGTTGGGGATTACGGCTGCAAAGAAGATGGCTTCATTTTCCTGATCTTTGAACTGGCTAGAATGGGATAAGTTTGAAAGTGCAGGATCTTCAGGCCATGAGCCAACAACTGGAAAGAATGTTTAATCCTGGCAGCTCTGACACCAAAAGACATAGTTTTTTCAGTGTGAAAAGTTGTAAAGACTACTTGTCCAGTCAGTCTGTGGCAAACGAAAGAATTAGTTGGAGTGTTTAGGACTTGCCAGTTGTATGATATTATATAAAACATGATATGATCTTATTCAGAAAGCCTCTGGATGTTACCTAAATGCATCCTTGTGGGTATCCTGAGCAACGGGAAAAAAATTTAAACCTGTGTCAAATTTAAACAGCTCTTTTGAAACAGAAGTAAATTAGGAGATGTGAGTTAAAGTAGTATGTGCTGAAGACAAGATATTTTAATGTTTCTGTAATTTCAGAATTGTACAGTATAATATTACTGAAACCTGCAGAACAATAATCTTGGAAATGAATTGTGAGTTTAATTTAGTGTCTTAATAAGCATCATACAGATTAGTGCTGTATTTAATAGAGAGTATTTTCCTTGTATTTATCATACTTCCTGGTGAGACCCACAAACGTGGAACCTCAGGTTTCCAGTGTACTGGCCAATGATGTTTTCTGGTTATTGTTTTCCCTAGATAGTCCAGACAGGAATGCTAGCTTGATTTTTCAGCTACCACCAATGTGGAAGTAACTTCAGATAGCGGTGTATCCTCTAAC
The DNA here is from genome assembly GCA_013397055.1 of Pachycephala philippinensis. NCBI lineage: Eukaryota > Metazoa > Chordata > Aves > Passeriformes > Pachycephala > Pachycephala philippinensis. The sequence goes on from VWZT01011626.1 coordinate 5,056, forward strand.
AAGCAGTTTTTTCCCCTTTCATTGCCTGTCTTGGATTTATGAAGCACTCAGTCTTTAGTGTGACAGACAGGGGAGCACTGGTTGAGCTGGACTGCGTGTGGGTGTGTTAGAGGGAGCTGGGTAGCACTGGGAGTAGGGATGCAGTTCCTGACCCAGGTCAGGAGGATGCTGGTTCTGTCTTTCCCAAGTACTGATCTTGGTCAGACGCTTCACAAAGCGTCAGGTTTCGCTGAGGACAAGATGCTGCAGAGCCATCCGTACATTCACACGGATTCGGTGGACTTTGCTTTCGCAGCACTCTGGCCATCCACAGGGTGGGGCCTGAACCAGGGTGTGCTGCAGTAAATAATTTGGTAGAGATGTGTAACTCTACCTGGGCGGAGCACAGAGAGAGATGCCTTGCTTGCTCTTCAAATACTATGACCAGAACAGTAAACTCATTAGGTCACTGAGAGGCAGATGGAGAAAACAGTCATTTTGGCCTTTAAGTAGTCAGGAATTAAAATTTAGATTTTTCAGGTGAGTTACAAGTTGGATAAAAGACAAGCAAGCAACCTGTTAAAACTCATTGTAAAGCCAGAGTCACAACTGGCTACTTAGGGAAACTTAAATTGTTTCAAATTTGGAATAATATTTTGGTCAAAAAAAGCATCAGAAAGCACTGAATATCTGACTTTTTTTGTAGCCAGGCTGTATTTTAGCAAACTATCATTATTCTTTATCTCAGTGGCTTCAGCTTCCATCTACACGGAGCCTGCCAATTCCATGCCAGAAGTGCTGTATTTGTGGGAATCCCATTTCAGGAGCACGTATCTGGGAGTAGGGCTGCCATTTCTGCCCCCCCAGGTACTATACTGCATTTTGTGTGAGATAATAAAAATAAATTAACATTGGAAAGTGTAGAAACTGAAACAGATTTAGGGAAACCAAACTCTTATCAAGGTCCTAGAAATAACAATCCTGTATCTGGTAACTGCAGAATAACTTGGTGTATTGCAAATGGGACACACCTGAGGTTGTGGTTGCTGCTAGAAATGTGAGCTTCACTAATTGTTTCAAAGTCCTGTCTTGGTTTTATATGAAAAAAATAGATACGTGTTATTTCATTGCAATGAGGGAGTAATTAATCTGAAGTTCTAGCCCTAAGGCTTTTTAGCATACGTGTGTCTCTTCAGTAGCCATGTTTTCAATATTTCTGTGATTTACAGCTGTGACTGTGTCCCTAGCAAAGGAATAAGGGTAATGGAGCTTGGTTTTTTTACATCCATCTTTTATATTTCTGAGAAAACTGTTGCACATTTTTGGAGCTTCATGCTTCCACCTTTTCTCAGTCATACTTCCATTCGTCCAAGAAGTGTGAAGCAGTGTTTGGTCTTGGTGTTCTCATGCTATTGCCAAGGCACAGTGACTTTTTTAATAGAATTTTTAACATTTCTGGCACTGAAATTCACAAACATTAAATTGTAGGAATATCATCAATCTTCTTAGCATACACAAAATATCTGTGAAAGGAGCTGTATGACTGATTTTCCTTTTAGAAAAGCAATGTATTATGGAAGAAAGGGCAAGCCACATTTTGTACTTTTGCAACAAACCAAATGATCAAATTTAGATGAAATAAAACCTGATCACTTATTAAAAATCTAAATAGTTTTTAAGAAGGAAATTCAGGGAGACATAATACTAGTGAAGTTATACAGTGATTGTTTCTGTACTGTTTTCCTGTTTTACAAGTACTTGTGTCCTCATTTGAAACTCATGTTTGGGGTGGATATCTATGGTAAAACAAACCATAGAGGCCCTGCTTGGTGATGTGTTTGGTGTCAGTGAGAGTGCAGGTTGGGCTGGAGCGTGGTCATGTCTTGCACCTCAGCATAGAATCATTTGCTAAACTGGAGAAAGGCACCTCTACTTATTTGATTCACTAAGTAGGCAGTTTTCACATTTATTGTTGTGTCAGCTGTATCTTTTACTTTAAACCAACAAATTAAATAATATCTTATGCTGGCTTTCTATTTTAGTTCATGCATTTAAATCCTGGAACTCAGATAAGAAGATAGTTTCAGAATAAATTCAGTATATTATTTATGAGTGGAGCAACACATTAGCATGGAGTTCACAATAGATCATATCGCTTTTATTCCATCTTACAAGCTTAGCAGCACAAACAGAATAATCAACATATTATTTGGCTGTCATCTGCTGAACAGAAACTAGAGATCACAAGGAGGTTTTCCCTAGCTACAGTGATGGCCTTTTTGTTCCAAGCCCCCATCTGGGAGGGCCATGGTGTGTTATCATATGGAACGCGGGGTTTGCTGTAATCTGCTTAGCTGCACTGCAGTTTGAATCTTTATTCCATGTTTGTGTAATTTATAATTTTAATGAGACCATGGCTCTTGTGGGCTTTGAAACATATTAAAAGCTCTTTTGTGCATATGCTTTTGTTCTTGCTTAATAGGCTCAGTGTATTTAAAACTGATGAATTTTTATTCATGGATTTGGATGTCTGGGGATTAACTTAGACTGAATATCATTGCACTCATCTATTGATGTTTGGAACTTTTTTATACTTGTATCTCTAAGTGGAGAAGACCTTACAGAACTTGTGTTTTACACATAAAACAGCTCAGAAATAACTAATAAAATTTTATTGAGCAATGCAAAAAAAAATACTGATTACAGTTTATTTTTACTGCATAAACTCTCATGAAGTATCATTTTGCTCTGAAAAATATCCTTGAATCCATGTACATGTGTGGATTTAGAACTTTGTAACTAAAAAGCCGTTTGGGAAAGCGGTCAACATTTTTGCAGAATAGTAACAGTGATAAGCACTTGGTTTGCATTTTTCTTCTGTTCTAACCTGAAAATGTAAATACTGGGCACTTTCTTGTCTGACTGTGTTGCCTTTCTCCTGTTTTTTAACATATTTTTTAACGCAGAGTATGCATAAGCTATTTCATTAGAAGGTGGTGCTCATAACTGGGAAGTATTGATGAACATACAGAAGGATTCTTCATTGCTATTTTCTGACAGTGCTAAAACTGGTCTTGTTTTTTGCTTTTGTATTTTTCAGATGTTTAATGGTTTGTTTATGGTTTAATTGTCTGTCATGTTTGCTTTACTATTTGTTTAAAGATCTCAGACTGTGTGACTTCTGTGTTCCTAAACCACTGTGGACTACCCTTCAATGATGGCATTCTCTCTGAGGCCAACGTTGGCACTAAGATGGAGACAATTGTGTTTTTTCTGAATAGTCTTGCTGATGGTGTACTGAAATGCAGAGGGGTTTTGGGTTTTTGTTTGTGGTGTTTTTGTTGGGTTTGCTGGTTTTTATCAGCAAACCATCCTCTTTGTAATGACAAAGTATTTTAAGTAAACAGCCTTTTTAGTTCTCAGTGCATAGGGGAGTTATTTACACCTTTTCTATTCACTGCTTTGAGTAGTATTTCCAAAATCACATTTCTACAAGATGTGTCAGCTGGGAAATGCAGGGGACACATGAGCCATGGGCAACTTTAGATTCTGTAGGGTGGTAGATTTTTAGTGCCTAATGTGAAAATTAGGCTTCTAACTCTTTGTCTTATTAAACTGAAATGAATTTTCATGTCTGTGTCTCAAGAAAGTGAATATATTGAAATTTAAAATAAAACACATGTAGTTATTTTACCCTTGTGACATAGGCACAATACATTTTTCTCAGTTACCAGGAAGGTGACTGTGGTGTCTGCCAGACCTTTGGAGTTTGTCCTGACTTTGACCTTGTTGCAGAAGACTGTAAAGTGAATATTTTGGCATCTCTCAGAGGCTCAGGCTTGCCATGTATGACCATGCCTTTGCTCAGCTATCTGGATTTCACTGTTCAGCAAAGAGGAGTGTGTGGAGCTGCAGAGGAGAAGCTTTGGAATGCATCTGGCCATTAAACCAGCGTTTTATACAGGGGTGTGGAAGTGTTAGGAGCTGCTTCCCAAAGGTAAATAGAACCAGTGAGAACTACCTGAATTCTGTGTTGAAAAATTGCTCATTCTTACGATGGTAGTCTCTGGTTATTTAACACCAGCGAATTGCGTTATGTGCGTTATGTTTGCAGGATTAAACTCCTTGTCAGCTTGAGATCAGTAGATGAGGGAGCTCTTGTTGGAGACAGACTGGCAGTGTCTGGTAGAGATAATGCGTAAAAAAGTAATCTCTTCCAGAATATCACCAAGCTTGTTCAGATTTGCCAGACCAAGTCCAGTATTTCTTCTAGAGTAAAGTAACAGCTGGAAATAAAAAGTTCTGTATGATCCCCAGCACAGAGGTACCTTTTGAAAATTGTTCTTTGTTTTACTATAGATGTTCAGAATCCTCAGATTGTAATTAGATTATTTAAAGCATTTTGTATGTCGCGTATCTAATATGAATCCCAATAAACAAGGTATACACCCTTTGCTCTTCTAGCACAGGTAACATCAATTTCATGCAGAAGTCTTTAAATAACAGTTTAATATAAATAACAGCTCAAACATGAATATTTAAATGGCCTAGTCAGTGTGCCGTTTTTTCTTTGGTTTGGGTTTTTGGATTTTTTTTTAAAGTAATCTCAAAGTAACTCTGTAGGAAAGAGATGGTTCAAGTTATGTGTAGAGAAATTTGTCTGTTTAAAAATGGAGAATGTTAAGAGAAGAGTTTCTGTTATAGAAGGAAAAAACTGATAATCTCTCACTACATATTCAATGAAATTGCAGAATTGGGAAACATTATATAAAGCAAATGCGACCGGAAATTTTTTATGCAAGTGAAAAACCTATTTAGTGTCAAGTTGAGTGATTTGAAAACCCCAAGTTTTATTTATTGCAACTTCAATTTTCCTGTATTTAAAAATTCAGCACCATATGTTAAACTTACACAATGCCATTGGTTTTCTGGAAATGGTATATCTGGTCATCGATTTCCTAATTTTATTATGTACACAGTTAATTGTAATCCAAGATTACAGCAAACAAGATGTTAATTTCTAGACAACCTATGTACATTTCCCTCAGAGCGTGAGTGTTACAGAAGCAGAGAGTACAAAGAGAATACCATTTGTGCTATCCTCACAGGAGCTGTCAATGAAAGATGTAATAGGGGATTTAGGAATCTGGAAATGGCCAACTAATTTATGTGAATCTATTTTATTTCAGCTAGAAAGCCCAAGCTCTGTTTCGTCTGCACTGCATATTGCAGAGCACAGGCTGTCTATAGAAAACCAGGCGGCTGCATATGGATAGTCCCTTGATATCATTCACTTGCTGTGTAATCTTATTATGCAAAGTTCTAATCTTCACCTAGAATGAATGCCTCTGGGTCAGAATATAGTCATATCAGGGTTTTTGAGGTCATGTTTTGTGATCCTTAGCTTATTCTTCTAAGTAGAGCTGGGATTTAAAGAGTATTCCCCAGACACTAGCAGAGATAGAGGCAAAACCTGCTGCCTTTTTGGAAGACAAGACCAACATGAGGTCCCTGGTAGGATTAAACTTGATTTGTAGCTGTAGGATTTTTTAACAGATGTATTATTGGACAGGGAATAGGGGGCCACCAGCACAGCGAAATTGGATCACGATTGGCATTCTCAGGGAGTCCGCTGGCTGCTAAAACAGCAGCTGCATGTGGATTTGACTTCTTTCAGGTGAAGCGACTTCCAGTCATTTGGAAAGGATGGGATGAAAAGGAACCTTGGTGATAATTTTGATGTCTGCAAGATTTAGTACCAATGTAATGGGATTATCGGTAACACCTTCACTGCAGAAAAAGCCACCTGGCGCTATAACTGGCAGCAACTGAGAACTAATCCTTTCCCATCTCTTGGATGTCATTCATGAGGCTCAAAGTGATTTCTACCCTGCTAGCTGTGATTAATTTTATAAACAAACAAACAAAAAAAACCCCAAGTGATGAAAGCATAGGCTATGGAAGGAAAAGGGAACAGAAGATAATAGTAATTACATTTTGCATTTTATTTGCTGTGGGGGATAAACTATACAGTTCTGGTAAAATAACCAAATTGTGTTCTTTGTGATAAATATGGATGTGTGACCTTTTTTAACCAATGTCTATTTCAGTATAAATTTTTCAGCTACCTGCTATATGATAGTAGGTAGTACCTGGAAGTAATTACAACAGATTTTAGGCCATTAGTTCTGCAGTAAGGATATTTATACAGCAAAGCCATTAAGTTTTCAAGGGGCCTGTGACTTAAATAATTTGTTTTATTGTGCTTAATGGTCTTATGTTCAATCTGGTGCAGTTGCCTGCTGATGGTATTTTGTATTAAAATTGTGTGATGTGGAAAACTGTTCAGCTGTTTACTTTCTTGTGATCAACAAAATGACATTGTTTTAAAAATGTACTGATAGGAAGTTCTCAGAGGAAACAATTACATTTTAATGATGCTCAAGTTAATTATTTCTGTGTGGTTTTTTTTTAAATAAACTAGTTTGTTCTGGTAGTTTTTTTACTGGACTTACTCTTGCTACACCCATTTATTAACTGGAAGTTGTTACTTAAAACTACATGGAAACTTTTATTTATTTATTTATTTTATTTTTTCTGTGGAATGAATATTAGATGTCTAAAGATGAACCTTAACATGTAGAACACCCTCCCATCCTTAGGAGGTACCTTGTCAGGGTCAGACTGTATAATCCAGGTATATATGTGCCTTCATTTGAAATTAGCTTTCTTGAGTAATAGTCAAACGCTTTTATATAAAGCTAAGAATTTTTCATCAGTACCATAAAATCTGATAAGCCTGAGCATTTAAAAAAAATCCTTTGTACTACATTTATAAATGGGGGTTGGTGAAATCCATGTCTTGGGAGTTAAGAATTCATTTTAAGAGACTGGGAACAAAATTTGAGAGCTCTTCACTCATATTCTATCCTTGTGGTTAGTTTTTTACCATGACAGTTCTAGCAGTAGGCAAGCTCACTCTGAGCCCTGTGTTTCCTTGAATAGCTCACAAATCTACACGCAAACATCACAGGGAAACACATGTTCGGGGTGACTATACCTAAGTTTGTGTCATCCAAAATCTGAAAGGAAATTGCTTGCAATCACTTTGAAACTTATTTTCTGAGATGTATAGCAGTTGTTTGTAGTTTCATAATAAAAATATTTTAGTTACAACCCAACAGCTGTTGGCATGAGAGGTTTGCATATTCTCTTGATGTTGTTACTGTTTATTTGTCCCAATTTGATCTGCATACTCTGGGCATTGTAACGCATGGTTTATACAGTTCCTTTTTACCTGCAGTACCCACAGGTGCTTAAATTCTCTACTGTCTTAATATATTAATATAAGGTTTCTGAATAGCATGGAGCAAAACTAGAGGATGCTTGTGCAGTATTTTTCTGTCTACCTGAACTGAGAAGCAATGTGAGGCTGCCTTTCTAGCAGGTGCTGTTAAGTATTGATGATGGACTTCTCTCAAAACATAGTTGTGGTCATGCATTCACACTTGTTGTGCAACTAAAATTCATCTGCTGTCCCTCCACCTTCCTTTTATCACCTGTACCACATTTCTGGGCTCACAGTGTGTCTGACCCTGAGAGTAAGGCATTGGTTGGTGCTTTTCATAGTGCACTGGGTTGAGATGAGCCAACCACTTCTCTGCCTCTCCAGAATGAATGCTGCTGAAAGTGCATTCCCCTTGCAGAGGAGCTGTTTCAGTTCCTGCGGTGTGCTGGGTGCTGCTTTTGCTAAGGATGCAATTCAAGACTTTTCTGTTTTCAGTTGTATTTTGGGTCTTTACTGTGAAAGTGGTCAGATAATCTTATGAATTATGAATCACAGCTTGGTTTAAGCTGTTGTAGTCCAGAGAAGTTTACATAAATAAAAAAGTACCTCTTTTGGAACAAGGAAATGAACTTGGTAGAAAATATTTGCTCCCAATAATGGTTGTCTTTTGAATGCATTCAGGCAAAATTCCCATTAAATTCTAGTGAGAGTTGTGAAAATAAAGCTATGCACTTTTAAAGTCCTGTCTTTAATTAACAAAATGTCATAAAATAGAGAAGGAGATGTCCTTATTTCATTTTGAAGTGGGCATATTTTACACAGCATTTTTCTCTTTTTTTTTTCTTTTTAACATATTGTATTTGCTTAGCAAACTATATTGAGCCATCTTAATAGAAGAGGGAAGTCTTGCAGTGGTTTTAGTTCATTATAGGGCAACACTGAATTCAAGGGGAACAGGTTTCTTGCAGAATGTAGAACTTGCTTCAGTTACTTCAGTATGTCTGTTTTCCACTTCCTTAAGATAAATATACGTAACCATCCAGTTGGGGTAAGGAAATACTTTATTTAGATTAGCATTGCCGGAATTTGATATCCTAATCGGGGTTGACTTGAATATTTGTGAAGGGGGTCAGAAAATGTTTACAGACTAATGTGCTGCAGAAGTTATGCCACTGTGCTGCAGCTGGGAACAAAAAAACGTTATGCCTTATTTCTATATCCACCTCTTCAGGTATATCTGATTATTTGTTGGTTTCATTACGCTGTCGGGTTTTTTTAATCTTGTCCATCTGTTACACACAAAAGATGGGTTTGTAAATGTTAGATTGTTTTGTTATCAAATGAATGATTCTCTTCTATTTTGCTGTAGAACCAGCTGAACAACGTACCGCTGTAGGATGCTTCGCAATGTCCTAGGAAAAACCTTCCGATTTCTGGGGTACACTGTGCAATATGGCTGCATAGCACACTGTGCCTTTGAGTACGTTGGAGGAATTGTTGTGGTAACTCTTCATTTTCATGACATTTAAAAGAAGATAAAACTGTAATAATGAAATGGTTACATATGATGATGCCAATATTTCAGGTTTCTTAATATTCTTTATTAAACACAATTTATGGGAAGCAGGTCCAGCCTTTATGAAAGTTAGTTGTACTTTAGGCATTCACGTTTTCTGATATGTTACTGCTTGAGGCATCACTGAAGTAAATGGGAGACTGATTAAGTCTTTTGCAGAGAGTCTGTCCTTTAAGAAAGACTGGAGTCACCAATAGGAAATGTTTTTGTTTCAGATTTCTGGGTGATTTATGCTCCTGCCCCTCCTCCCCAGATCCTTAACCTAGCGGATACTGCTGCTGGACATGGGGGAGTTTGGCTGTGAGCTGCTCTTGCAGCTTCTATGATGATTCTGTGGTACAGAGAAAGGGGTAAGCTGGCAGGCCTTTGAGCACTGCTCCTGAAAATTTCTTAGAGATGGGATGCTGAAATGAATCCATAAGGGCCCGTAGCACCTAGAGCAGTTCAGGACCAATCCACAGGAAATATGGAGCTGTAAGGGAGTTAGAGGTGCTCTGGAGGCTCTCCTCAGCTTTTAAATGCATCATGTTGTTCCTTGGAGAAGCTAACTTTTAGTTCTCGACATTAAATTTTTTCTAATTTATCAGCATATCATTTGAATGTAAGTTTATTTTAGATAAAAGTAGTTTGGAATAATAATTTTTTCTCATTTATTTTTAATTTGCAGTGTTCTGGACCTTCAATGGAACCAACCATTCAAAACTCTGATATTGTCTTTTCGGAGAACCTTAGCCGCCACTTTTATTGCATTCGAAAGTACGCTCCTCTGCTGAGAGCAGATCTGGCATTCTGTTTGCCAGGGCTTGTCAAGAACCACATTCTGTCCTTTATTTTTTGTGTATTTTTCTGCTTCTAAATTGTAATTTTTCATTGTGTCTGATGGAAGTTAAAGTTATCAGCATATACAGCCCAATGAACAACTTGTCAGAATTCAGTTTGGATTTAGGCTGTTGTCACTTTCACAGCTTTGTCCAAAAAACAGAAAAAATCTTTTTTATTCTCCCCCTAAATGATTCTATTGAGTGAATGTAACTTCTTCTCTAGGCAGTTTGGTCTTGAAAACCAACTATGGATATTACTGGCCTCAGGCTGTAGTCTTAAATGTGTCACAAATGATCTAAATAACAAAAATGCACTCCACTTTTAAAACTCTGTGAAATTATACCCGAGTAAAACTGAAGAAACCAAAATTGTGCACAAGAATTTTCAGCACAAGGGACTATCTTTAATGTGTGTGAATATTTTTGGAGTAGACACATGGATGCTCATGTACTCAGCCAAATGGTTTGTAATTGGAGTTCTTCTGTTTGTTTTTGTTTCTGTTTTTTCCTCTCAGAGGAGATATTGTAATTGTGAAAAGCCCAAATGACCCCAAATCAAATATCTGTAAAAGAGTAATTGGCTTGGAAGGGGATAAAGTCTGCACAAGCAACCCTTCAGATTTCCTTAAGAGTCACAGCTATGTAAGTATTAGAGTTTCTTACTATGTAAATTCATGATTACTTAAGTAGATCTGGTAGTCTCTAAAGGATTTGCAATATTTGAGGATCATCAGAGATCATAAATTATGGCATTAGTAAATTATTATTCTTGTATATGTACAGCAAAATGTTGTACTTTTAGACTATGCATGCCAGGCTGTCTTTCTCCACTTTTTGTGTCTGTAGGAACTGTAGACATTATATTTTTGCTCTACCCTTTGCTTAGTTATTCTTCCCTGGAAGAATACTCTGAAATTCTCTGCATGAAGTGCAGTACAGATGACAGATGCAAGTGCTTGGTGTTCAGGCAAAACTCTTCCTGTATTTTAAACATTAAGAAGTAAATATTTGACTCTGAAATAGCTTTGCAGATTTTCCTTTCAAAATTATACTTTAGTGTATCTATATATTTCAATGTAGCAATATTTTAATGTTCCTGAGTATGGTTGGAAAAGCAGCAATTTTCCTAACTTGGCCAAAAGGTCCGGTGATGCAATGGAAAGGGAAAAATAATCTCAATGTTCACTTGTCCTTACGCAGGTAGACTTCACAGAAGTTTGGGAAGATCTGTGACAAAATGTTTTTAGCAACTTCTTTATAGGCTATTATTAGAAAAATCATCAGGAATCATGATCACAGAGAAATGTAGGGTTTTTCTTGTCCCAGAAGCGTGTTTGTTACCTCTGTTCAGCCATAAGATGCTCCCAGGTGTTTGAATCTTTAGACAAAGCTGCTATTTTGCCCTTTCATATCCACTTCATCCTCAGAATAAGAATGAGCATCTGGTTAAAGTCCTGTGCTGCGAAGGTGGGGAATTTCATGGAACACTCCTTACAGGCAGCTACAGTTTATGCCACATAAATCCTGTAAGAGTTTATCTTCCATAAAGGCAGCCACCTTCAGCAGTGAGCCTCCAGGTACCATTGCTTCATTTGTATTAAGTAGCTGAAGTGGAGTTTGTCTTTACTAAAAGCAAAATTCTTGTCAACATTTTGTTTAGCACCAGAAAGTGAGAATATGATTCATGCCCAGCTCTGAGGGTTTGACTTTGTTTCTTCCACTCCAATGTTGAGGCAAGACATCTTGGGAACCTGCCTCTAGTCTGCCCTTCTGGTCTAATGCCAGTGCCACTGGAGCTCCTGTTCTTAGACTTCAATCACTTGTGGGCCCAAAGAAAGAACTCATTCTCTGTTACATTTTGAAGGGGAGGACAGAACATTTAGTTTTTCCACAAATCAAATTGTGTTAACCATTTAACCAAGGAAAAATCTACAAAAACCCCCAAAGAACACAAACCCACCTTTCATACCAAGCTGAAGAAATCCTCTAGCTCTGGTGGAGCTCGTAATTGTGATGGAATATAAATTTCCCAGAGGAGACCAACCTGAAATGGAAACCTGAATTCTGTATACACTGACAGAAGACACAAGCTGAATTTCTCTGAGCATCTTGTTCCTCACTTGTCTTAGTCTTGAAAAGGAAGTTCGGGAAAGATTTATGCTTAGGATGTCAGCTTTTCTGGAAACACTTAAGTAACCAAATGAATATTCAGCAGAACAGTTTCTGCCCTAGTGCAGGATTTCTTGTCTCCAGTTTTAAGCCAAAATATGAGGAGAAAGAGGGGATGGAGAATGCAGAGTCCATTTCCTGTTCTCATAAAGGCTAATGTGTGGAAATACAGCAAAGTGACAAGCTTTTGGAATTCTTACATCATAAATTGTATCTAGGAGGAGAAATTATCTAAATGGAAATGCTCTCGTTGTGCCTGGTATCTGTTTTCCTTCTACCTTTAGTGCTTGGTAAAGAGGTAGGTCTTTCCATCTGTTCAGGAGACACTTCCTTTACAGAAGAGTATATTCTTAACATGGATATCTGCACTTTATATGTTCATAACTGAGGCTGGATTATTCACTAAGTAAATTGTTGGGGAGGGGAAATGTGGTACGTGTTTATGTTTAGGCAATTGCCTAATCAGATTCCGTATTTTAGTGAATCATTGTGCTATGCACTTTTAACTCAAACACAGAATTCTTCACAGCAGATAACAGCAGCAGATGTACAGGAAACTGGCTGTTTGTGTTGTTGGTACTTGCCTGAGGTGGGTTTTTGCAAAGAAGATTGTCCGAGCTGAGGAAAGGCCTGGGCTGTGATTGCAAATGGCCAAGAGTGCTGCCGAGTGGTCTGTCTGCCAGGGGGAGGTACCACTCCTTAAGTGAGCAAAGCCTAGAAAGTGTCGTCAGTTTTGCACTTTATGTTTGGCTACTAACTGCCTTTTTTCAAATGGGAAATCTGATTGGTGTGTGAATGCTGTGACTCCAACGCGTGTAAGGTCAGAGCAGTCTTTGTTTTTATTATGGTGAACTGTTCAGCTTTCCTTGAGGGCTTGTCTCCTGTTTTGGGGAGCTCCTGTCATGTTTGCAGACTTATCACAGTAAATACGAATATCAGATGCCAGCAATATTGCCAAATTAGGCAGCTCAGACCCCTGCTTCTTTCTGTGCTGGTGGTTGCCAACTAGTGGATAGGTTTTCTGAGTTAGCCAGTTCCTGGAGATGGCAGAGTAATGGCAATACAATGTACTTCATGCAGCTGAGGGTGAAATTACCTGTAAGCAGCTCCTTTAGATTTGCCCTAAAAGGAGAATCCTTAGAGTCATGTTAGTAGGAATTGTGCTTAGTCTGTATTGACTGCATCACATTAATATTGGCATATTTTACAGATTTTAAGTTAGGGGTTTGTGTGCCTAGAAGTATTGTCACACACAATCCTTATTCTGAAGCCCAAGAGAATCTAAAATCAGATCCTACTTCCAGTGCTGCTGGTTCATTCATGAATATACTTCTCAGGATGCTTTTATATGTAGGTAGGAGAATGGAGAACTCTGTTCACAATTTTCTCTCTGTAAAATTACACAGATGAGATACACTATTGCCGCAAACAACCAAGGAGATACCTGTAGATTAAAAAAAAAATCCAAACACAACAAACCAACCTTCCAAGATATAATGAAAAGAAACAAACAAACAAACAAAAAAATCACACATAAGCTGAATAAGTTGTTCTGAAAAGAGGTGTTTCAGTTGAGTAGAAATTCCGTATAGCAGTGGCAGTTAAAATACTCTTGCTGCATAACTGAAGGAATACATCATATGAGAATTTTTTTTTTTGTCAGAGTGCACTAAGTGTAAAGCTGTATCAAAAAACTGTCTTCGATGGAGCTGTTGGATTACAGGCTGATGGAACTAATGCCACATGTAAAACTGAGTGGTATAAACTAAGCATGTGCTTAAATTACAATTTAAGTATGTAAGAAACGTCCTTTGGACCCTTTATGGTACATGATGCTTCATATGCTAAAGACTGGAGTTTATCTGTAGAACATGGAAGTATAATGAAATTCATTTTTTGAATAAGCTGCTATAGTACTACAAAGGTTGGAAAAGGTCATTTTCCTTTTTGTTGATATCTGGTATGGAATATGAGCATTAGGCTGGCAGTTTTGCAGGGTTCTTTTTTGGTTTTGTGCTAAATGTGCATTTGTAAATAGAAGCAAGTGTATTTGCTGTAATAAACGTTTAAGAATGCAAAATGTATTTTTTCTGTATCAGAGGCAATGTGGTATGAACCCAGAAGTTAAAAAGGTAAACAACTAATGTTATATTCAGAACTAGTTTCACTTACTAAAAAATACCTTATTCATTTAACTATATGGATGTAAATAATGAGAATTAATAAGGAAATTAATCACAGTAAGCCCCTGAAATGGTCCTTAAAAAAAAACAGCAGAAAGGTTACTTTTCATATTTAGGCTTTTATTTCCTGTTTAAAAATGTCTTAATACAGGTTTATAATTCAGATTGAGTATCCTATTGCTCTATTTGAATTTGTTTTAATGCCATTTACTTTAGCTTTAATTTCTTTACGTACCATATGTTCTTGTGCTGCAGCTCCTATTTACAATCTGAAAAAGTGAGGGATAAACCATCAGAATCAAACAGCTTGTATGTCATAAACCACCAATATGCTGAGCCTTTGGGGCACTTAAACAAAAGTAGTCCCTAATAATGTCACTTAATAGAGGCAAATCCTGTAAATAAGGAACTGCCTTTTGCAAGTCACGGTGATAAAAAGCTGAGATACAAATCCATATCTCAGCAACACCGTGCTGGTGATCAATCACAGCTCCCCCTAATGCTGCCAGCCTGGCTGATGGGGGAGTGTGTTTGCCTTGTGCTAAAGTGAGTTTCACTGCAGAGATGGCGTCTCTTCATCCTGTGGGAGCTCCAGAGCTAACAGAATTCCCAAGATAATGCATCTCATTGTGTTTGCACATCACAGAAGTGGCCCTGCACAGGGCTATTAACTCTTAAACAGTTCTTGGCAAATGCAGTAAGAATATGATGTGGCTACTAAGAATAACATAATGTCAAGCCAAACAGCACAGCATCTAACCACTGCCCAGTTCTACAGGTTTTGGATACACTGTGTAAGACACTGAAAAGTGGTTTGATATTTCAGACCACTCAGTCTCAGTACCATTGGACAGTCTCTTTAAAATATCGTAAGTAGCAATTAAAAATAAACCTAATTAAAACACCACTTCTTTTCCCTCTAAGTATCTTGTTTACACTTATGGTTTAGTACTTCACTGAGTAAGTTTCAGTAGTTGCTGACGTGGAAAATGAGTAAGATATTTTCTTTGTCCTCCTTAGTTCTAACTGTTCTAGAGGCTTGAGAGAAAGTCATGCCATAATTCTAACCAGGAGCTGTGCTAAATGTCTGGTGGGAGAGGAGAGCTAATTTGGCGTGTTTGTTGGTTTGCAGATGGCTCTGTATCCCAGTACAGAGAGTTCATGACTCATGCTTATCTTGAATTTTCTGAGAAGTAATTTTAAATCAAAATTCTGATTTGTCAAAACTAAATTATTCAAGGAAAAAGAAACACAAAGGATTTTATCCATCTAATTCCCAATATTTCCAGGGTTTCTTCTGCTCAAGTGTCTTGGTCTTTGTACCTTTGCAGTTTTGGTTTTGATATTTCAAGAACATAGAAGTAGCATCAGAGTTCACCAGAGCTTATCCAGGACCCTGTGGGGTCAGGGAGGATGGCCAGACATGGGCACGGCTGCAGCAGAGGTCGGGCACAGGGACACAGGCAGAGGCTCCTGAGTGAAGCCCCACGAGGTGTCCCACACCTTTCTGGAAGAGCTCTTTCTTCCCCACTGTGTGCCCAAGAGGAGGCAGCTGCACCCCTTAGCTGGCCTTGGGAACAGGCCAGTGACACCAGCGTGGGGTGAGCACTGCCCAGCCTCTGACTGCCCTGCTGCTCCTGCTCAGCCACTTCAGCTCTGAGCGAAACCAGAAAGAAACCTCCTCCAGGATTTGAGGGAAAGGTGTTTGAAAGGCATTAACTTCTGAATTTATGGCACTAGATGTTTTCCCTCTGTGAAATATGGCCTTGGCTGTGCTGGTCAGACCAGTTTGAATCTTCAAGATTTTATGATTCTGTTATTCCTCTGCTCAAAGTTTAGTAATAACTTTTAGGAAGCTGCTCAGGAGGGTGAAACCATCTGCTTGGGACTCAACTAAAGCTTTTGAGCATGAACTTTAGTCTGACTGTACCAGCTGTGTAGGAGAGATTCAGGTCATTTCTGATGGAGCTGGCAGAAAAGATTCCTTAAGCCTGATGCTATTATTTCTCAGCTGTTGTTCTCCCAGGCTGAACTGCAGATCAGTGAGTACAGGTACAGCTGTGGCCAGGGCATGCCAGTGATGGTGATGGGTTCTGTGTTAGAACCTGTAAGTTCCAGTCAGGGTTTGCACCCACAGGTTTTTTGTTCTCAGACCTATGCTTTTGGGTGACCCTGTTACATCATCTGTTATCTGGAGAGGAAAATCAAATCCTTCTTCCTTATTGCAGTCAGAAAGGTCTCTGCAAACTGTTAAGTAATCTTTGATAGATTTGTAATCAATATTTTATTCCAAAACACTCATCTTCTGTAAATCTTAGGCTAATAAGAGTCTGGACTGATGCATCACAGACATATTCAGAATTTTTCTTCAGGAGTTCCTAAATGTAGCTAGGAGATTTGGGTCTGAAAGTTTTGGCCTATGAACATGAACTGGTTAATTTTAATTTTAACTGGTAATAGTTTTAGAAAAGGAAAGATGACTAAAAATTTAAATTTAGGGTTGCAGCTAGAGGTTTTTGAAATCAGATATATAGCTTTTCCAGCCGATTGAGATCTCTGTATTTAACAATATGATCTAGATCTCAGCATTAAATATATATAACAGTAAACAACACGTGCAAGTGTTTGAATTATTTAACAGTTGAAAACTTTTGGAACAGGTAAAAAGCGATACTGAGAGAAATCAGGTACTTTTTCATTTGACTGACATTTTCATCAGACATCTCTGATGTGAAAACCTCTCCTATTAAGCCATGAGTCATCAAACCTTTTAAGGTCCAAGTAGTTAAGCTCAGAACAGCAGTAGTTACTCCTACATTACCCAAAGTTTAGAAGGAGCAGCTATGGTTAAACCCCAAACACTGAAATAACTAATGAATGCATTGACAGGTCACTGTAACAGCTTACCCAGATTTTTGTTACAGAACAACACCCAACTGGTGTGCTTGCACGGTAGAGAAAAATGTCTTAGAAATGAAGTCTAAGTTAGTATTCCTCAGTTCCCTTGTTCTGTGTGAGTTAACACTGAAGGTTATGTGATTTTAATATTGGTTAATATTTAATTTCAAAACTTAGGTCTTCATATCTTACCTTTTAGAAATCTTCTATTAAAATTACAAATGTCTTACTACAGATAATGAATTCATAATATAAATACGTAATCACAATGAATTTGATTTCTGTATATAAACACATTAGTGCTTCATTGTTATCGTCTCTAGTAACAATCTGGACAAGCACCACAAGGTCTTCTTTTCAATGTGTGCATTTAAACAAACTGGGTCAAGTACATTATGTCTTATTCATAAGCAACTTAAACTGTTCAGCAAGTAGAGGGAAAATGCTAAACTCTTTGGAAGTACCTATAAATTTAAGGTAAATTCATTCTGTTATATTCTTCTAAGAAGTATTAAATTCCAGGTAATTCAGCCTTTTAAGCATATACAGAAGATGTTGATTTAACATCTGCTATACTGTTTACGTTCCAGTGTGGTTGCTACCATTTCATAGCTTTTTCAGCACAAAAAAGTAAATATAAATGCTTACCCTGATTTTGAAAATATTGAGCTAATTAATGTGGTTGGGTTTTATACAGATGGCAGCCTTAATATGAACAACATTTATTATAAACCTACAGAAACAGTGCCTGGAGCCAACTGGATCATTAAAAAAAGTATTTGTTAAGCATTATTCAGTCTTGGTTCTGAATTAATAAATAAAGGATTAAGGAGTAGTTATGAGACTTTAAGTATAGAGTGATAAAACAAACTCCTGCATTTCTATGGTGTATATTTTATCCTAACTAGATGCAATTTACTTAAATAAGGCAATTTAATCAGTATTTAGTAAATTTGTCATTTGATATCGTAGAATCTTTCATCATATTTCACTTTAATCAAGAAAGGTAACACCTGTGGTTTGTTCACAAAAGCTTCTTTTGTTAAAGGAACACCCGCAGGCCATGAAGCAATTACATTTGTTGCTTGTACCAAAGTAGGAGGCACTTAAATAGACCTTAGTAGGGATAGATGAGAACTTGCAGACTTTACTCTTTTGTCCAGCACTGAGATTAGTTCCTTATCATAGCTCAAGAAGGAAGCCTGTGAACTGAAAGGTGGGAATGATTTAAAGTTCTTCTTAAGTTTGAAACTTTGATATTGCTGGAGGTGATGTGAATACCTGTGACCTTACGAAAGTTCAAGCATCTACTCCCAGCTGATTGTACATGCTGATGTTTTTTGAGATTGCAAGACATTCATGTTTGTAAGTCCCCTAAAATCACAAACGAAAGCTCCCTCAAAACAAAAAACCCAAACCACAGAAGCCTGTTTACATTTAGTTGAGTTTGGGGGTATTTTCAAGGCAGATAATTTGGTCTGTTAGTTTTATTTACAATATATTAGTTTTCGAGTATGTCAGTTAATGCAGCGCAGGGTTCTTATCTCTTGGGTTTGAAGACAGTGAGAGTAATCAAAGAAAAAAGTTTGGCATCATGTAAAGAGTCCAAAACGATATAATTATTTGGTGATTCCCCCCCTTTAAGTAAATTAATGTTTTCTGCTAGTGAGTATGCATCAAATATCCGCCCTATATTTCAGTTTTGCGACTTTAACTGCACCACTGAGTAAATTCTGCAAATGTTGCCAATTTGTTGCAGTGAAAGATGCTTATTTGGGGTGAAAGAGAACGAACTACTGAATCAAGCTCAGTTGTTCGCAAGGATAGTCTTGTTCTTCTGGTCTGTCTGCTCCTGTGCCAGAGCCTGGGAAGGGAGCAGGAGAAAAGTCATGGGTGTCTTTTATTCTCGCGCATTTAAGCTGCATTGCAGATAAGTGGTTCCGCCTGAGAACTGCCATTCCTTGGAAATAAATCCTCGGATAATCTGCACAGAACAGAGGCACAGGGGTTGCTGAGGCAGAGGGAGTCATCTGCAGACAGTAAGAAGCAGTGTTTCACAGCAACCTGCACTGCTGAGGAATTGCTGGTTCTGCAGGAGTCCCACTCGTTCTGTGAAAATTCAGCTGTCGGGCGTGTGAGACTTTCCCATCTTAGTTCTGGCCTGTGTGTAGGGGAGATCAGAAATGCTGCCCAGCCCACGGTAATGGCTTTCAACCCTCATCAGTGTGGGTTTGTAGTTACTGTCTCTCTGTGTGTAGTCATGGGAACTGTGATTTCAGTTGTACTTCTTGGATACAGTTAACTTGGTCTATGAGGTCCATTGCCTGTAGATACCAAAATGCAACACTGTGAGTTGTCACGCAAGGGGCTTTCCCTTTGCCTTGGGTTTTTTGGCAGCAGCGGCCTATTGCTGTGTAATTAATATATTCTTACTAAAAATACAGGTTTTCAACAGTTCATTTTTTTTCTTTGGTGAATATTATTCCCAGCTAGTGTGCTTGCAGACTTCTGCAGTGTTTCATATTGGGTCCTGGTTCTGCAAAGGCCGATACTCCAAGTAACTTTATTCCCTGTGAGTAACCCCACAGAGATCAGTTATGTGGTGTAGACACGGCTTGGTACATAAAGCCTTGAAGGATTCTGGCACTGGTCTTTATTTTAAAGGGGTTTATACTACTTTTGTTAAATTTTTTTTTAGATGAATGATTATGGCCTGTCACTGGTATTTGGTTTTCCATTTTCCTGTAATTCTTGTGATTTTTATTGCTTGTCTTAATTTTAGGTTGTAGTGAAGTGCCTAGATGATGGACAGACACCCTACAAAGGTATTACAGTGCATTATTCCTAGATGAATCACACATTGTGACAGTACTCTTAATGACAAATTCAGAGGTTTAGGGCCCTGTCATACCTTCCACAGAGAACTGCAAAAATTACATTAAGTGGTGAATTTCAGGATATAGCAAGACACTTTACTGCAAATCTTCTACCTGGAATGCAAACTGTGAATGTCTTGTCTAGACAAATAATTACTGGAAATAGTTTTATGCCAGTGCAGGCAAAACCAATTTATTTTATTTTTCATAATTTTGAAGCTTGGTAGAAAGATGGGAAGTGTTCTAGAAAGTTTTTGGATATACTTGAGTTACGAGTGGTTCTTTATTTTACACAGTAAAAGATGAGCATCACATTCTGTCTGCGAACTGGGAGACGTGAGAAAGCACAGGAACCAGAAGAGCACAAAGGGAGCTGGCAGGGAAACAGGAGCACTTTGCAAGAAGTGATACTTTTACAGTAACATGAAATGTTAACGTGGGTTTGCTTTCTATATTTAAGGAAAAAAAATCTTCCCTTCATAGTAATTGCTGCTTGTCCTGTTTGTATATCCGCTGAGGAGTCTGTCACAGTGACAGCAGTTTGATGTCTGAGTCGTTATTCTAGTAGATGCTGGACAGGGGAGTTTGCACCAGAAAGATCAGGACGCTGCCTTATACAGTAATTTGCACCTGAGAAACAAACTCACATATGTGAGTTTGGACACAGGGACTCCTTTAGGTGGGGACACTGAAGTAAGTGAACGTGAATATCCAACTACCCTGCTGGACATCCTAAACAGGCTGTGTTCCATGGAATCTTTGAGGAAAACAGCAGTGACAGTACATGCTCCAACCGAGAGCTATCAAAACCACAAGACGCGTGTTCTACACAGGTCGTTTGACTCTGGATAGAAGCTTTTTAAAATGTATATATTGACTTCTGGTTGGTTTTTTTTTTGTTGTTTGCAAAGCTGCTTGGGTAGGAGGAGGGCCAAAGTCATCTAGCTGGAACCAGCTGGCCTTTCCAGAGGAAGCCCTTCCATGCATGTGCCAGGAATCTGATCACAAGCTGAATAGGAATTCCTCTCTGGAAGGACTGGGAGAACAAGCAGTAGGGGAGCTTGACTGAACTAGTGGATCAGTTTAAAGCGAAGGAGGTGCCATTCCTTTATACATCCTCCTGTGGAAGGAGATGGTTCCAGTGGGTTTCAAAAGGGCTTAACATTGCTGGTCACAGCTGCATGTGTGGATTCTAAAATGCTGAAGGCAAGTTTATGCCCTCTGACACACCTACAGCAGCTTTCCTGGGTGCCACAGAAATACAGGTGGTGGTTGGGAGGGATGGACAGGCTCATTCTGCCACTGTCAAAGGTGACCTGTTGTTTCTCAGTCCATAGCTTACACTCTTGCCATGGCTCAGCAAAGGGGCTCTGGGAGCAGTGTGCCAGCCTTGGATCCCGCTCTGGCAACAGGCACATGGGGGCATGGCTAAGCAAGAGCCTCAAAGACTTATTGAAGACAAGGTTCCCAGGGAGTGTTACCTGGCCAGATACCTACAAGTACCAATTACACTCCAACTGCAGTTTCCTCTAACGGGGGACCTGGTTTTGTTCTTCCTGGTTTACAACCAGTCTTTACTCTAGAGTGGTATTTCACTTTGTTTAATCTGTTACCCATGAACTCTCTCTTACATAGACTATTGTGTTTAGAGTCTGCATGGCTCGATTCTAAAACATTCATGCTATTTCTACTTCGGGGTTTCATTTAAAATAGCTTATTTATTTAGTTACCTTCTGTATATTTTTTCTCTGAATTGTCGTCATAGTAATGTTTCAAGTGCATACTTGGTTTTGGAAAAATGTATGTTAGTTTGAAGTCCATATTAAATATTCTCTAGATTGAGAATATGTTGCTTCATTTAAATTTTCAGCCTGGTTTAAAATTTTAGAAACAAAACCCAATTAGAAGTATTAAGTATTTTATTTGGCAACTTAAAAGAGGTTATTTGTATCTGAAATGTTTTTAAGGAAACATAAGAAAAAGTATTGTATATTCCACGCAGAAATCTTAGTTTCAGACTTGTAGGAGCAACTTTTTCACATTTGAAAGCTTCATACTCATTTAGGTAACTATTACAGCTATGTTGCTATTTCTCATTTTGTCATTGAGTCAGCCAGTGAATGCCATGAATCTGTGGTATGTAATATAGTTAATGCATAATATATATGGGCAATGAAAGGTCTTTGTCATATAGTATAAGGTCACCATCATTAATTTTCAGATTATAAAAAGGGATTTGCTGTTTTGTGATCATAATTATTGCAATATAATGTGTTGTGGATTCTGCCTGCACATAGAATGAACTGTGATCTTAATTAGAACTTTGACAAGCCTACTCCGATAAAATGATGAGATTATTCGTAATTGATGTCACAATCAATTACCAGTTAGTTCATCATGAATCTACTAACAGGTCTAGCCTTGGTGCTGGCCCCAGGATGTTGATGAGTGTGTGGCTGCCCTGTTCATGCTGTTACTGCGACAGGAGGGCAGATTTTCAGTCAACATCCTAATGACCTCTTTTGAAGTCTATTAAATTAATGACCCTGTCACATTGGTCTAACCTCTTACATCTTCATTTTGGATTTTTTGTTGCAAATCATTGGTTTTTGAGCACATGATAGAACAGATACTTTGGAGCACTCCTTCTCATCCCTCTAAATCTGGCAGTGCGTCTCACTAGATTCAATAAAATTTAGTTCATTACACAGTTATGAAATACAGAGCACAGAAATCAGGAAACACACTGTAAAGCAAACTGTGCTTAACACCATTCTGTTCTGGTTTCTTTTTACATTTCAATCTTGCTTAATCATAGGTGCCTAAAGGACATGTTTGGTTAGAAGGTGATAACCTCAGGAATTCTACAGATTCCAGGTGCTACGGACCTGTTCCTTATGGACTGATAAGAGGACGCATTTGTCTTAAGGTATATATATTTACAGTATGTAAAAATAGTTGCATTAATGCATTTTCAGTGCTTGTGTGTTAGGTATTGAAACTTGCCTCCCCAGCTGTCTGGCCAAAGCAAATGTAAAGGAAAGCATGAACACTCCAGCCATCTGCTGTAAAAGGATAAATCAACAATGATGGGGTTTTTGGAGGGAGGACTTTGGAGCACCACTGAGCAGTCACTGCTATGAAAATGGAATATATTATTTTACAAGCAAATCCAAACATGATAAAAACACAAATGTACACACATACACCCTACTGTACAGATGTACATTCCATCCTTCCTTTGACTGTTGCCTCTCTGCAAAATGGTATTTCACTGTTGTAGCTCTGTGGCCCAAAAAACAAAATGGAGGAAAAGATTCTCTTTCCAGGACTTGCCCATGTACTTCGGACATGTAGACTGGCCTTGCTGCTTTTTAAACAACAAAAAAAAAATGCTTTGAATGAATATTGTATTAACTGCCATGGTACCTTCTCCTTCAAAAATTCTACAACTTTATTTCACACTAAATTATTTTTTCATATTATCTGCATTACTTATTTACTCTTTTACCAAAATGAAGAAATGTAACACAACTTCCTCTCCGTAGAAAGTTTAATCTAAGGAACAGGGAGTGTGTATTACAGACTTAGGCACCAGCTTTTAGAAAGCTGGATTTAAAGTTGAGCATTCAGAACAATAAAAAAGCTTTTCTCCATATACTTCAAAACATCCACAAACCCATAATTTAGCACACCTGTATTACACACACAGGGAAGATGAGATCTTTCCAATTTAACAAAGCCTTATATCCTTAATTTACAGTATTTATGAACACAATTTGGGACTTTTCAAAAAAAAAACCCTTGCAGCTATAGATCACAATCAGTAATTGCTTACTAAACCTCAGACAACACATCCCCTCAGCCCTACCGGCAAGTTTTGGGTGACCTCTGTTCTTCTGGGCTTCTATTTGCTCTGAGTTCCCCCCTTGTGTTTACTCAGGGCTCTGCCCCTTCTCCTACTGTCTGCCTTTCCCTGGACATCAGAGGGGAAAATGCTCATTCCCAATAGGGCTATTTTTATGACCCAAGTTTTAGCTTGAATTATTGACTGCTAAGAGACAAAGGATGCTAATCTCCTGACACTCCTCTAATGAGAATGTGGTAGTAATAATGCAGCTGAAAAAGGCATTTCTCCAAACTGATGCACAGGTATAGAAAAGCTGCTGTTTACTACTTTAATGGGACTGTTAGCAAATACTGGATAGATCAAGAACCTGTGTGTGTGGACAGCCATAATTAGTCACAGTATCTCTCCACACCAGTAGATTTTGTGTCCAGCTTGTACCCCAACAAGGAAGGTGTTTGAGAGACCTTAATGAAGTGACTGACAGGACTGAACCCTAAGTAAACTGTAAAATGAGTGGAACTCACACACTGATAATTCATGTTGAAGTACTACCTTAGGACTCCAAAACACTGTCTGTTACAAAAGATACTATGCAATCTCTTGATATTTAATCAAAATAATTTAACCGAATTTTACAGCAGTTGTTAAATGATGGTGGCATAGAATACTGATTATTCAAGTTCTCATGAGATTTAAGTATATGGTGCCTAAGAAAAGCAAAAATGAATTTGTTCTTCAAATGAGTGTTTATAATTGGGTTCTTTATGGTAAGTCACATGAGCATACAGTGATCTTGCTCCTGGGTGTTGCCACTGCACATTGCAGTGGAAGGCAGCACATACAGACTGCATGGGGGTGGCTGATCCCTAACCACTGGTCAGGAAACCTGTGTGCTTTTACTGCAGCCTGCTGCAGCTTTGGCTCCTCTTTCATCAAACAGTTTTTTACTGCCTTCAGAATGGAAGCTTCTGTGGCTTTATCTTACAGTGGATTTTGGAGAAGCAGATGTAACAGTGCCTTTCAGTGCTAAGTTACATTTTTAGGAATGGATACAAAAACCCCCAAATCTAATTCAGAAGTCACGGATTTCAACAGAAGAGAGTGAGCTTAGCCAGCCTAGCTGGCTGAATTTGTTTAGCCAACCTATTCTTGGCAAAACGTGAATATTTATCTGAAGTTTAGACCGAAAGTTCTCAGTGTTGGTGCACCAGCTTTTAACCCTTACAGAAACACCAACACACGATTCTGTCTGCTCCTTTTCCTCCCTGCCACAGTATGTACTGCCATTCCCAACACAAGGTCCTTCCATAAAGGGCTGCTGAAATCAAAGCAGCTACAGATTCAGTAAAAGCACTGGGAATCATTCCCACTTCGACAGAACTCATGCTTCATCCTGTCCTAGGTAGGATATCCTGTGCATTCCCTGGATTTAGGCTCCATGTCAAAACTAGACCTGTGGTGTATCTTCCAAAGAGCTAGTTAGCCCCATTTATCCCCCGTCCATCAGATCAAATCTATCTATGTAAGCCAAAGCAAAGAGGGCAAAGAGCTGCTAATTGGAAGAGCTAGTCTGAATGAGCAAGTCACAGTCAACTTCTGTCATAACTTTAAAGGACTTGGGAATTACGACAGAGTGGCATGTCTTTGTTTCACAGAGGGGGTTTCCATCCCCTTTCAGCCTGGAGTATTGTTTCTCAGGTTCTCCTGGCATGCTGACTAGATAAAACATCATTTTCATTCTAACTCTACCACTAAGATTACTGTGACAAATTTCAAACTACACTGTCAAAGCAACATTTAAAGCTAATTTGATTACTTTCACTGAAAGAAAGTCAAGTTGCAATAGTGTGATTTAAGTTGCCTGAAATGAGATTTATGCTGGAGTGAATGGACTAAGAAACTTCCTTCTCCAGGCCTTTACTGAGATCAGCTTAGATTTGTTATATGGGATATTTTTCTTTCCTTTTACTTCTGTTTGCCCTCAAGGCCAGCCTGCAGCCAGCACAGGCGCTCCGGACAGTCTTGAATTCTGCAGCTTTGCTGCTAACCAAGATCACAAATACCCCTCTGTTGTTGGCTTGTATCTCTGTATATTGGTGTGGAACTTTAAAATAGCTCACCGGCTGATCAGTGCAGACATTACCTTGGTGGTTTTGTGTATCAGCAGCTGTTCCTCGTGCTCCTCCCTAACTGCACATGCCAGAACCACAAGTATTTTCTAAGATCTTGCACAAGAGTGCTCTGAGGCTTTTCCTGATCTGCAGAACTTGAGGTCCTGAGCATGACTCATCCTTCTGCCTTCCTGAGGGCCCAGGCCCCATGCAGCTGATGGGGCACAGTGCTGCAAGGGGCCTGACAGGAGCCTGGAGCAGTGCATAGCACCAGTCAGGAGAGAGCTGCTGCCGCCTCCTGCTATGCCTGTCCTGAACTGCCTCAGCCTCTTCTGTCATGGCCTTCAGTGCTGGGGACAAATCATAGAGCTAGAAATAACTGAAACTTTGCCTGTGTTTCCTCTTTTAAATGAGACAATTACTCTTTCACTCCACACAAAAAGCTCCTTCTGTGCTGTGGCTGTTCCATGAACTCAGAGCTGCTGTTAGGTTGCTGTTCCTTGGCAGTTACTGTATACCTTAAGACCAAATTCTAAAGAAAAATAAGTGAGATAAACAAAACACTGACAAATGCTTTGGGAACAAGGTAGTGCCTCACCTTTCTCTGTCTAGGCTGCTTCCTCTTGGGCAGGGGCTGTGAAATTTTTATGGGATTAGAGCCACAGAGGGCACTGATTCTTTAGCATCATCTTTCCCTTCTTCCTGCTGAGCCCCTTGTGCCATCTTTGAAAGAACATCTTGCCAAGAGACACAGACATTGAAGGGAGACAAAGGAAAATGAGTAAACGAATGTCCTTGCTTTCCTATTACTTTTTTTTGCATCCAAGACCGTCCTACATGTAATTAGTAACTGTCCAGAGCAAAGTACTCCTGGGAGCATTCAGTACATGAACAGCTATACAGTTAATTTCTGGAGAGAAGATTTGTTTATTAGTCAGCGTCATTCTCTGACACCTCTACTTGGTGATGAGTTGTGCTCTTTTGTAAATAACTGTCCCCTTCTCAGAGGAGCCCCTTGGTCCAGAGCCCAGATGGTGGCAGGCACTCCACCCCTTCATTCCTGTTTGTGTAAGTTTACCTGTAGTCTATAGATCTTTTTTGCAAGGTTGGGTATTTGCAGTTCAAAGGCCCATCTTGAAAATACAGATGTACACCTCACCATGGGGAGGTCCATGTGTGTGATACTCTTTTTTTTCCTAGATGGACCAAAAAACATATACTTTGTCTTTAAAGTCATGAAGAGCTTTACAAGCTAGAAAACACTGAATTTGAAAACACTCTTTAGGAACGTATTTATTTCCAAGGCTGAAAAAGGTAATGGAATTCATGAGGCTCTCCATAGCAAAGTAGGCCCTGTATAAATTCTAAAGTTCCCACTGTGGAATGATTCCCTGTGATATACAGAATTTATTACTCCTAGTAATAGAAGCACATTGGTGAGGAAAGTTCTTTACCCTGTCAACCAAAGAGATAAAAAATTATGCTGTTTATGAAACAATTAAAATAACAAATGACAATACTGAACTTTGAGTTATGATTAAAATCTCTTGTAACTGTTTTATTTTACAGATATGGCCTCTGAATGACTTTGGATTTCTACGTGCAAGCCCTAATGGCCATAGATTTCTTGATGATTAAAAGACTTAAGTTACTATTGACAGTTTTCATAGTATTTTCTACTAAAATTAATGGAACTATTTTTGCTTAGAATAAACACAAATATTACTTGACAAAGATGTCTCTGAGATTACACCTAACTTCAGAGTGGGAATGATACACTCCTGTCACCAAGAAAAATTATGTGCCTCTTGCTCTGCTTCCTCTGGCGAGCGACAGTAAGTGCTTGTATTTATTGGAAAGTTTTGGGGTTTTGTTACAAGCAAAGGTTAGCACTGACTGTTCAGAAGGATGGAGAAGGCACAGTGCACTTACTGTGTTGTCACACAACCAGAGCCATCCTGGCTCTCCCTACATCAGCAGGTGGTGCCAGGGCTGGAACTGAACACGGCACCAGTGGGGTTCCAGATCTGCTGGTCACTCCCAGGAGTGCTGGGCGTTTCCCTCTAACTGCCCAGGGGGGTCACAGCATAGCCTCCTCGTTAGCTTTCCTCTCAGGAATGATGACTCCGTTTGTTCCAATGACGGAGAGCCTCAGTTCCACATGTGCTCCTGCTCCAGGCTGCGCAGGTGCTGTCGGTCACTGTCACAGGGCAGGGCACAGGCACCAGCCCCGCTCCTCAGCACTGGGACACCCAGCCTCTTCCAGCTGCCAGGCTCTGCCTCCTCTTTCTAGGCCCCAGTCTTTGAGAGGATTTAATGAACTTAAATATTTAGCTTATTAACAGAAAATGTTCCTGTTTCCCACTACTGAACCTTGCTCTTCATTATCTTCAAAGCATTCTCACATCTGTGCCTCCTGATTGAATTTTGTCATCTGAGCTGTTAAAAGGGTTTAACCTAAGAGGACGGGCCCAAGGTAGTGCTGCTTCAGACTGAAATTGAAAGAAGCTACTCTGTTGTTTGCTGGGAAAGAAACATTGTTTAAATCACGAGATACATTCCAGTTGTACAGAACTAGGTGTTCTGGGTTAGAGGTGTTTAATAATGAGCTCTTCAGCTTCAGAAGGAAAATCCAAGGCTCATCTCTGCAGAGCTGTGTGAGCGAAGGGGCACTTCTCATTTTTAAGCCTGAATGAACTTGTTCTTGTAGTGCCCTCCTTTCCTTTAAGATACATTTCTTTAGCAGGTGCTGTCACTTGTTTGTCCAGTCTTTTGAAAAGTTTGTAACACTTAATGTGCTTCATTGAAACAATCATTGCAGGATCTGGATAACAAGTGAACATGTGTCACAACAAACCAAAGACACATCTTTGGTTTCACTCTTGAAGACACTGTAATTCCCACCACATCGACAGGAGAGAGTGTACAGTTGTTCATCTGCCAAAAAAGAAAACAGAACCGCCTTTAGTGCTGGAAAAGAACCAAGAATTTATTTTGAATTTTCTTCGCAAAGCTGCTCTTAGTAACAAATCACCTCCCCCTGCTGGGTTGTAAATATCAGTATCTGTGCTACCATTTGTAGCTCAAAAAATTATCTCAAAATGTTTCAGTGACTTGAGGTATTCTTACACCAAACAACCAGGGCCAATGGAGTCTCTTCAAAAAAAACCCCCCAGTAATAACAAGGTGCAGATCTGTGAAATGGATGATACTAAAAGAAAAAACTAAGTGCTGTTAGTCATACATGTGACAGATCAAGGATGCTTCCAAAACAGGCTGCTAACCCTGGAACCAAAACAGAAGACAGGAAAGTAGGATTTTTCCCCTCACAACTTAAAAAAAAAAAGTAAAAAAATAAAAACAAAAATCATCCATTTATTCCAAAAGCAATTAAACAAGAAAAGCCAAAGCAATAGAAAGGAGGGAAGTAACGGTGCCAGATGGAAAAAGAAACACATGCATTCTACCATCACAGAAGAGCAAGAAGATGCACAAGAGATACAGAAAGAATCTATGTACTCTCAATTATACAAGAGGAGAGCTGGGTGAAAACTGGTGCTGCAAGGGGCGGGGGGGGAAAGCAATGTAGACAGAATGGAAAACAAATGTAACAGAAAGTTAAATTCTAATCCAGGTAATCTCAGAAAGCAAAACAGCTTTGTCTCAGGAAATACAGAAAAATACAGCACTTAAAGTAAGACAACAATGGTGTAAGATGCAGAAAAAAAATAGAAAACATTAGCAATGAAAGGCATTAGGAACGAGCAGCAAGGCACTCATACCTTCATTCCAAGACATATCCTCAAGATAAATCTGTGCATGAAGTGGCCACTCTTTTGTCAGGTTATATTCTATAAAGCAAACATGACAGATGTTCAGTCTTTTCTGATAAATTAATGGTTTTATATACCTGGCAGTCAATCTGGTCCCTCCTAGAGAGTCCTACCTAGACCACTGTATCAGTTAAAAATGTAGTTCTCTAAAATTCTAGTTTCCATATATCTGCATAAGCTGGAAAATGTCCTCTTGTAGCCAGGAGAAATAAATGGTGACAATGTATTGCTGAATTAAGACCCTGAAACCAGCACTTTTGCACATCCCACTTCGGTGAAATTAGGGGCAAACTTCTGTTTTGATGTAGATGTCTTTCAAAAGCTGGCTGGAACTCCATGAGCTGAAATGGTGAATGTCTGCTAACCTGTACTTTTCACAGATTTGTGGAACAGCTGAGGTCCAAAGGGACCTCTCAAGATCCCCTATGGAAGCCTCCTGCACAGGCAGCTTCACAGGAGCAAGCTGACCAGGATGGGCCATGTCCAGGCAGATTTTAAAAATCTCCACAAATGGAGACTTCTCAGTCTCTCTTAGGCAACCCATTCGTCCCTAGAAAGGAGAAGCCAAATAACCACCTTCCAATAAGCACCAAGTGAATGTTGTGTATGAGAATACCACTGAGACTCCTGCAAAAAAATAAACCCAAAACACTCGTAGGGGAAGATGAGTCCAAGTGCTCTTTTATGATAAGAGTCTCTGAGCAGAGAAAGTCAAGTTCTGGCCTGTACCTGGGAGATTTGCTGCCATTTGATCCCCCAGATTCTTCCAACATTTGGGTACAGCATGAAATGAAAAGTGTACAACACAACTGACAGCATCAAATGCAAAGTATGCACTACAAACTGGTGTTTTTCCATTTATCAGCACACTTGTATTTGATGTACAAAGCACCAAGTTCTTTAGCTTAATAATGTGAAATTTGTCATTAAAGTTACAAGTGAAGCCATAAAAAGTAATATTTAAAAAGTAAAAAAAATACATAAACCCCTTATAACTTAATGACACAAAACCTCCCAGCAGCTGCCTGACCCCAGAAAGCTCCAACTCCCCAAATGCTGTATTTTGAAGAACAAGAAATGCCTAAAAGCTGAACTACAGGACATACATGGAAATGCCTTAGATTTGGCAAGATTCAGGATCTTAGTGCCTATGTACAATTTAAATGAGGTTGTTATTCAGGAGGGAGGTGTTCCTCCTCTTGAAGTGGTGAATTTTTAAGCCTGTTTAGTAGCTTTTGAGAACGTGGAGGGTTTTCTACAGCTTTCTTTGAAAAGTTGGCTGTGAAAGAATGTCTTATTCCAGAACTGCTTATTGAGCACTTGCTGGAAAGTCAGAGGCCCAGATTATGTCGTTTTAATTCCCAAGAGATTGCCCCACTTAATCACTACATTCTAAGCGGTTCCCAGCTTCTATGTAACTTGTAACTTCCATGTACCTTTTTTGTTCTGGCCTGAAAAGTAGAGCTGAGGGACTTTTCAGCCCCCACTCCAGCAGCAGCCCAGAAAAACTGCCCTTCTCCAACCTTTCTCTGATCAGATAATGGAGTATTTCCTTCTTTATCACCAAAACCCAACCATCAAGTATTAAATCTCAGTCTTTCTTTTGCAACTCGCTGATGTATTTTCAACTGAAATGTACACGATATATGCCTGGTAATGAGCCTCATCTAAATTAGTTCTAATGAAAGCAATTAAATCAGACATATTGGAAATAATGACAGGATCAGTACAGCCTCTTTGATGTTACCTTTGCTGAACATCTATTTGGTAATGAAGAGGTCAGAATGAAAAGAAAATTAACCCACTCAGACCCAGTACTTTACTACTGTCAGAAAGGGAAAAAATCAGGAGGAGTGTAATGATGAAAGAAAACTGGAAGATACACCAGTTATATGGAGTAACAACATTTTCCTTACACCTGATCAGAACATTAGTTAACTGTGTGACGTGTCAAAATACAATAAAGGATCAGATGGCCTTATCTCATCCCAAACAACACCAGCGTTACTGGGAGTTTGCTTGGTACAAGCTACAAAACATGAGGACTGGAATGGTGAATGTCCTGAAAACACCCACAAAACCAGCCAGAGGCCTTTCCCCAGCAGACCTTGCTTGAAGCAGAATCCTCCTTTTCTTTGAGGAAGAAAACAATAAACAGAGATCAAAATCAAGTTTGTCTACCTATCCAGCTCACCACCGTCCTCAAATAAGACAGTACCATAACTGTGAGAATAGTATGAAAATGGCAAATGCTTCCTATTTCACATGTTCATTTTTAATACTGGGAAGAAAAATTCACAATTTTCACAAAGCGAAAGGGTCTCAGGTTGTAGAATGAAAAGATTTTCATCTACAGGTAACAAAAAATTGAATTAGAAAACTTGCAGAGTTTCCTATTTGGAATTCATGAAGCAGGAGTTCACTCAGAACAACTTTTATAGGATTGGTGGTGGAGGTTTAGGTCATGCCTCACTGCTACAAAGTACAAAAAGGGTGGTTGGGCCATAAGCCACCATGAAGAGATCTGGTATGATGCAAATTCATGAGGTTACCATACTTCAAGTACAGAAACTTGTGAATCATAGAACCACAGAATCATTTATGTTGGGAAACATCGAGTCCAACCATTAAAGTAATGAAGAAGCAGCTGAGGAAAAGTCTACTCTCTCTTCTATTCCAAACATGGTACAATATGAAGCCCAGGGAACAGAATTTCAACAAAGCTTTCCTAATTCATCACTGCAGTTGTAATTTTGAAAATTAAAAAACCCCAACCAATGGGCAAAATTAATCCTTCTCCCAATTCCCAGCCTGAACAGAGATTGTTATTCCCCGTCTGATGCTCACATCCTGGGGGCATCGCCAGGCAAAGGAAGGGATTGTCCCACTCTACCCTGCACTGGGGAGGCCTCACCTTGAGTCCTGTGTGCAGTTTGGGGCACCACAATATAAAAAAGAATGAAGCCATTAGAGAGTGTCCAGAGGAGGCCATGAGGATGGTGAAGGGCCTTGAGGGGAAGCAGCTGAGGGCACTTGGTCTGTTCAGCCTGGAGGAGAGGAGACTGAAGGGAGACCTCATTGTAGTTACAACTTCCTTGTGAGGAGGAGGGGCAGGCACTGGTTTCTCTGTGGTGACAGTGACAGGACCCAAGGGAACGGCCTGAAGCTGAGTTAGGGGAGGTTTAGGTTGCATATCAGGAAAAGATTCTTCACCCAGAGGGAGGCTGGGCCCTGGAACAGGCTCCCCAGGGAAATGGTCACAGCACCAAGCCTGGCAGAGTTCGAGAAGTGTTTGGACAATGCTGTCAGGCACATAGTGGGATTCTTGGGGTGTCCTTGTGCAGGGCCATCAGTGATCCTCCTGAGTCCCTTCCAACTCAGCATATACTATGACCGTGATTCTATGAGATCTGAAATCTGGTTATCTCAAAAAAAAAATTTTTCTGTTAGTACTCTTGGCTTCACACATAGTCCAGTAACAGCTCTTGTCAGGCAGTTTTGCACACTGCATTTACTTGCCTGGCTGGTTCAAGCAGGAGAAACATTTTCCAGAGTTGAACAAAGCTTTTTTATTTTCTAGTTCTCTACTAAATACATTACCCAGCCTAATACACCTTGAGACAGCAGAAACAGAGGTAGCCACTTACTAAAAAACAGAGGCACGGCCCAGTCTGAGTTTGCAAGCAGAACATCCAACCTAATGGTTCTCACAGTGATTCATATTTGTGCCCTTCCTTATTTCATCTCCATCATTGTTATTACAACCATGGCTCCCTGTTGGTGGTTGTCTGAAGCAAACTGGTGTTTACACTCCTTGGCTGCAGGAGAGTGCGAGTGTTACCAGTGCCGAGGTATTTGCTGGCCTTGCACCTTGCACAGTCTGCTCAGGCTGTAAAACTCTTGTGTACAGAGTTGTCATTTCTGAAACACACCCTGAACATACTGGGGGAAATGTGAAGACCTGATCATCCACCAGAACTCGTGAAACAAATTTTAATTCCCCAGCAGTACAGCCTGCCTGGCTTTGCCATCTATTGGATTTGTCTGACAAGAGGTGAAAGGATTCTGCAGCTCCTTTGTCTCAACTGCAGGATCTAAGGAAACACAGGCAGGCTCATCAGAGAGGTTTATGAGCCTGCAATTCAAAGAGATTAAAAGGAAAAATCTACTGAGATTCTTTCAGGCTACAGAACAACATTAAATAACTATTAGCAGCTTGGTTCAGTAAAGCTTTACTAGAGCCCTTGCTGGGTCATTCAGAAATTGTAAAAGAGGAAAGGTATTTAAGTTTCACTTGAAGATACAATAAATATTTCTTGGGCTATTTAAGGCTGAGTTGTAGGGAAAGGGTTGCAAGCAGTAAATGGAAATTCAACCCTTTTAACAGTTTATGGTAATAGTAAAAATAGTCATAATACTTGAAAGATTTTTCTAGCTCTTTTTTTCAAACCAAACACAATTAAACTTCAAGATTTGTACTGTCAGTCAAATACTGTTTATAGTATCTACTCTGCATAGAAATCACCTCAGTACTCACTGGATGTTTTCACAAGTTAATTTTTTCTAACAGGCTTTTCAGTTTTAAAACAATTACTTAAATTTGAGTCTTCTAAGTTAATTTAAAACAATTGCACTTAATTTGAAATTTTAACAAAGTCACATATTAAGAATTTTCATAACAAAGAGATATGTTCATTTTAAAAATACCAAAACAATCCTGCTTCACTTGTTGCAGATGAGATTTAACTCCACAGAGTTCAAAGGCTTGTGCTCCAGCTGAGGGGCTACAGCTATAAAATCCATGACTGGAGAAGGAATAAACACTTCTCTCATGTACAGAGCATAACCTGGCACACTGCAAAACCACTGCTATTGTCAGCAAAGCCTGCATTAGTGACCAGGTATTATAAAATGAACTACTTTAGGCTAAGTACAATTTTTTGTTGTGCCTCACTGCCTAACAGAAACGAACACAGAGGATGGAACCAGAGCCATTCTCAGAGGCACAAGCTGGAACACTGGCAATTCCAGTTAGAGCCTGGAATTCCTCCTGCCTAAGAAATGACACAAGAACAAAATGGAAATTACACTGGAATGGTACTCCCATATGAAAATTGCATCTGCAGTATTTTTCTAAAACTGTAATTGAAAAATTGAAAATCCAAAGGAGGTATGTGCCAAGATGTGAAAACTCCTCCCCCCACCCTATAAACCCTTGGAACCTACAAGAAAGATGGAGAGGGAGTTTTTACAAGGGCACATAGTGACAGGACAAGGAAGAATGGATTCCAACTGAAAGACAGCAGGTTTTCACTAGATAGAGGGAAAAAAATTTTGACCGTAAGGGTCGTGATGCCCTGGCACACGCTACCCAGAGAAGCTGTGAATGCCCCATCCCTGGAAGTGTCCGAGGCCAGGTTGGATGGACTCTGAGCAACCTGGTCCTGTGGAAGGTGTCCCTGCCCATGGCGGAGGGGCTGGAACAGGACGGTCTTTAAGGTATCTTCCAACCCAAACCATTCTGTGATTCTATGAGTTATGGACATCTGTGTCCATTCTCATGAGAAAATTTACCATCCTTGGTTGAAACTCACTAGAGCCGAACTGATGCCTAAAGAGGCCAATCTAGAAACAGAGACTGGACAGGAGTAAGGGAATAAAGGTGGATAATTTGAAAGGCCTTCAGAGGCACACCCTGGGCAGGCCAAAGGCTACACCCAAGATGGACCCCGAGTCACGAGCTCTTCACACTTTTATAGGTTTGGTCCATTTGCATATCAGCATAATTTCACCAATTAAACTTTAGCTAATGATGTAATTTCCCCTCAGCTTGCCCCCTTCTCAAGATGCTGGTTTACACATTTTGGGCCTAGGCCGGGCTGGGTGTCCTTGGAGAGCAGCCTGGAGAGGCTTTGTTCTGTCTGTCTCAGCATGAGAGCAGCAGCTCACAGGCTACAGGACACTGCAGAGTTACACACTGGGAATGCAGAATTTGAAAAATGTAAAAGCTAAAACCTAACGCATCATTCCCCCCCTTTAGGTGGGGGTGAAGGAGGAGGAATGATGCCTTATGTTTTGGAAACGTATGGATGCCTTACATATGGGAAAAAACCCCTAGATTCTTAAATTTGCCACCCAAAATCATTTACAAAGCAACTGGCTTTAGTGTGGATTCCATTACTAGCTTTGAATTATTTGCTACATTTATCACCAGAAATTAATCTAAGGCACCAATTTATTGATTTAATTTTGTGACCTTTCTGCTAATCAATCATTAATAATTAAAACATAAAGTGAATTCATATTATTACCTTGGTGATTGTTTAGATACAGTTCCTTTGCATATATCAACAAAAATCCAGAAAAGTTGCAGGGCTGCTATTCAAAGGGACCTGGATAGGATATAAGAAATGGGCTGGCAGGGACATCAAAGGGTTCAACCAAGATGAAGTCCTGCTTTTGGGATGGAATAACCCAATGCACCAGTACAGGCTGGGAGACATCTGGCTGGAAAGCAGTTCTCCCCAGAGGGACCTGATGGACACCAGGTTCAACACGAGTCATCACAGGGGCACTCCTGTGGCAAAGGCCAGCTCCACACTGGTCTGTGGCAGCAAGAGCATGGCCAGCACGTCAGCGTAGGGTTTTTTTTCCCTCTCTACTCAGCCCTAAAGAAATTGCATCCGAAATCCTGTGTCCAGTTTTGGTGTCCCCAGTACAATGCCCTGCCATATGGGAGCGAGCCCACTGGATTGCCAGCATGGTCGGGGCAAGGAGAATGCAGAGAGACTTCTCAGAGGTGCAGGCAGGAAAGGAAGAGAAAGGCACAAGTTGTGAAGTCCTTACATACGATTTGATAGAAGCAAAACATGTTTTGGTTGATCCAGGGTTTGGTTTCCATTTGTTTGGTTGGTTTTTCTACTCTGGGGGTGTTCAAACACTGGAACTGCTGCCCAGAGCAGCTTGAGAATCTCCGTCCTTGGAGACACTAAATCCAGGCTGGACGAGGCCTGAGCAACTGACTATGAGGACTGGCTTTAAGCAGGAGATTGATCTGGATGGCCTATTAAGGTCTCTTCCAGCCTGTGTGATTCTCTGATTCTGTGAGTTTTTCTTCTTCCCAGCTGTGTCACAAAAGCATGAACTTTCAGGGTTCCAATGACTTCTAACGTGAAAAATGTGAAACAGGTTTTTTCCAAGGTAAACTCACTGAAAAACTTATGGTAATTATCAGTGTCAAGCTTGATTTTAACTGCATATTCATCTTTTTTAAATGGGATATCAAACAAAGAATGCAAAAATCTAAGAAGAAAATCTATTGACAAAAAAACCCAAGTCCATTCTTCATAGGTAAATTGTTATGCAGATTTTTTTTTCATCCCCCAAATTTTTTGCAGGGACTATAAACAAAAGATCATTAAAAGGTATTCTTATATGACAAAACAATGAATTGGAAAAAATTTCAGAAAACATACACAAAGGCAGTTCTTACAAGATTTCCAGATCAGAAAAAGCTGGATAAGTATTTGAGCCTAACCTCTGAACAGTTTGTGGTTTGCCTCTTCCCTTTAATGCTATGGCCTGAAGGCACAAAAAAATTAGGAGATTATTGGGAAACCTTCGGAGAAAAGCAGTATTCAGATATAAAAAACACATTCACTTGTTATTCTCAACAACTCAAACAAAAACAAAATTAAAACCATAGAGCCCCACAGAATTTCATCTCCTTGGAACTTCTCTGGCTACTGAATTTCTAAGCCAAGTAATTAAGATTTAGTTAGTGTAAGATAAGAACGTACATACAAATAAACAATCTGTGAAATGGGGAAAAGACTACAGTGCAAAGGGCTTCCTGCCACACACACACACACACGCACACATCCTTCAGATCCTGCTTCCTAGGCTTCCTTTGCATCTTACTAACTTGCTGTATTATCTCTCTCATCACTATTCCCCTTGGCTGCTGTCTCAATTCCTTTGTTTCTGTGAGCTTTTATGGCAGTGTCTACGAATTTGTCTAGAATCATGACTTCAGAAGCAGCTTGACAGGCATTCAAAGAACTAGGATTTATTTCCCCATCATTTTGCTGCCAGGGAACATGCTGGAAAGAATGCAGCAGCACTGCACATGTGTGTCAGGTGTGGCTCAGCCTGAAACACAGGGGCCCTGGGAATGGCACCCTCTGTACTGAAACAGAATGTCCCTTCACCATCCCATTACCAAACTCCTGCCTAAATAGAGGTACAATCTGATTTCATTATTTACCAAGTCTTTTATACAGAACCTTGAGATGGCTTTTCGAAGAACTCTTCTGGATGCAAAAGAATCTCAGAAAATACAAATAATCTTCAAATTACTGTCAAAACTAATTTACAGCAATGTCCCTAAATCCCAAGGGAAAACAAAATCTTGATGTAACTCTCTACTCCAGTGGATTAACCTGACCCAGCCAAAACGGAACTTCATAGTCTCAATTTAAGCTGTGGCTAAAACTCACTAAATACCGAAAAGATTCCTAACTTAATCTCTAGTGTTTCCTTTTTCCTCTGCACATACAATTTGTGAAAAGAGAAGACACAACCAGTATTACAATGGTAAGAATACAATAGGATGAGAGCGCTGGGCAGCAGAAATTCCTGTTCTGACATTACCTTCAAGGCATTTAAAAAATAACTTTGAGATGAAAAATTTATTTAAGTCTGATCTTAATACTGTTTACTTTACAAATAGAACAAGATTCAATTTTTTCCATTGTTCTAAAACATTTATTCAACAACTGTGTTCTCACCCCTCCCCCTCTCTTCCCAAAGCCACACAAAGTCTGAAATACAAGGTTGTTTAACTCAAGAATTCACCCTGTATATATCCAATTCTGTATCACCCCCTTTATCCTGCAGTGATGCCTATGTGCCACAGTGACTACGCCTTTGTCTCTCCAAGTTGTGGCATCAGCGGCAGCAGGGGAGTTAAAAATCAGCACAAGAGAGCAAGGTCTGATGGTGTGCCAATGTACAATGGCAGGGAATTCAATAACAAGCTGCAGAGACAGTGGGCTTTTATCAGACACATTCCGCAGTGGTGGTGGCTCCACGTCAATGCCGGGCCGCAGTGTGTTACTGCAGAGTGCGACCGAGTGTTTTCCCCACAGGCAAGCCACTATTATTGACTCCCCCCATTAACATGTAGGGTGGATATACATTTATTGAAGGTTCTAATGGAAGGCTGAGGGACTCCTATCCTGAGGCCAGAGCAGAAAGACAGCCTATCACTTCATGTAATGGTAGCCCATGTGTGACAGACCTGACCTACATTTCCCCCCTTTCTTTCTCACAACAGCCTGTCACTGTTTTAAGAAGCTATTTTCTGAGAGATATAAAAAGAAATGCATGCTAGAGCTGCCTAGTTAATATGTTATATTGAAATATTATTTACAAACCTGCTTTAGAAAGGCTAGTTTAGACTACGGATGAATTATGAACGCTACCTAACACACACAACGGGAAAGAATGTGTCCTAATGATTCTGGTTATAAACCCATACACAATGAACACTAGGTGTAGATGGATTAATACTTACATCTAAAACACTGCAACAAAATGGAGTATAAAACTTAAAATTATGAACGATTAATGAAGCTACCTTCATAAAATAAAAGGGGCTAAGGTCTGCAATTAGTATAGATTTCATAATAATTCAAACTATTAGGAATAATGCCCCCTAACATTTTGTTGGAAGTAATTCCATGTTTTCAGCAGCTAATGTATGTGTAGCGCAAGCTATAAATAATGGACCCACATCTGAAAGTAGGACAAGAGTGAAAGAAACATTTAGTTCAGCACTAACCAGCATTTTAAAATACCATCTAACTACCACTCCCAGCCCCTGCTTATTTAAAGAGCTGCTGCCACTCCAGCACTCCTTGGCAGGAACCTACCACGCTGCTGCAGGTCATACTCTTTTTTCGTCTCCTCGTTCCCTAGAATTTTCCACGCTTGATCAATTTCGATGAACCGCTGCACGCGCTCCTCCACTTCTCCTACTGGCACATCTGCCTCCTGTTTGTCGGGATGATACTGCCAATCAAAAACAACATAAAAAAAAAAGATTGGGGGAGTGAAAGTGAGGAGGGTGGGAGAGGAGCAATCAATAATGCATTTGATACTCAGTTAGGAGGACAGAGAAAAGGAGAAGGTCTAAGCTAAGGAGCCAAAGGAAGGGAGATAACGATGCTGGGAACAAGAGGAAACTGCCAATTTAATTATCCCACTGGAATGGCACCAGAGCCACCAGTGGCGCAAGTGTCACCATGCGCACTGACGGCATTTTCTGGATAATTTGCTGATGGAATCACTGGTCTTATGGACAATTTACCTAGAGAGTGACTACCACAAACAGAAATAGGTACATGCAGGGGACCACGACATGGGAACAAGAGGAGGTGCTCGAGGTGCTGGCAGCTCTCGTAATACGACACAGAGCTGATTTAAACATAACTACCAATGTTTAGTTAAAGCTATTACAGATAAATTGAATGTTGTATTACATGTGCCTAGCTTTTTTATGATTTAAATGGTAAATAAAATATACATGATCAAATATAATTTATATTACATGCAATTCTACTTTTGAAAATATGCCTCAACATCTTTAATTTCTTCCAGTTCAGTGAATCAATAGCCCTTCCAAATATTTAAAGTCATGGATCACTGGCTACAAAATTTTGTCATTTTAGTTAAGGAATGGTTATTCGAGGACATGGTTATTCAAGAAATCCCACGTTAAACAGGCAATAATAATTAAAATGGTAACACGTTTTCTTTCTCATTTGTTCTGAGCAGAGAATTCTGACTTGAGTGGTTCCAATGCCTACTGAAAAGGAACCCTCAAAGCTCCATCTTCCTGTAGCTTTAATTCATCTTCAGTAATCTCTTTTTTCTGGTATTTTAAATTGCTCAGTAGATGTGATGGACCAACAGGAAACAACACTTAAGTTGAGGAAGTTTCAATATAATCAGGCCTACCAGCAGATAACTGTGTCACAGACCAAGTTTTCCCTTATTCTGGAGCTTTAACTGCCCTTTATACCAACATCAGCTGGGGCACTGAAATGGGCAGCAGACTTTGAGATGTAGAACACCTGTTCTGTAAGTGTTTAAGCAGATTTCTGATTAAATTAGTCTCTCTGTTTCAGTTTATAATTCATTTTGGAAAGAAAAGGATACTAGTATCATGTGTACTTGATAAAATCCCAAATGTAAAAGGAGCACTTCTCCTGGAGTCAATTTGCTCACTGATGTATCTGTCATTGGCACTGATGGGTGTTACCCAGACAAATCCCCTGTACAACAACAGCAGGGATGGATGAGCAAAATGCTTTGACCTCAAGTGTTTTCACATAGTATTTTTCCATATACTGCTGGATGTACCTGCGACCGCACGTATGAGGTCTGGTTTTGTTCCACTTCAAATCCCCTCTTCATTCAAGACTGAGCACTACCTTACAACTTGCTGAAAATATGGCTAAAGCACAGTTGTGATCCATGAAGATTCATCTCTTAGAGACCCCTCTTCTATCTCCTCAACTGAAGAAGACGAAATTCTAAGGCACAAAAAACCCCCAAAATTTTGGTCATTGCACTAAGTCATTGTATTCTACATAGATAACTGCTAGATATTTGGATTGGCCACACAGACCACACTTTCTCAGATCAGTTTCTTAGAAATACATGGAAGCATTACTGACCAATTGCCCAAAGCAGAACTAAGCATACTGGCTTCTCTCCTGCCAAGAATGTTGAGAGAACACTTCCACGAAACTGGTCACACTTTCCTTTTGCTGCACCAAAACCCTGTCTGACTGAAAAACAATATTTGAACTATACTGGACGGAGACAGCAAAATACAGTAAGCCACACTTCACAAAAGTAAGTTGGAAAAATACTAATTAGTGCAGAAAACACTACTCTGTTCATTTCTTGAATAATGCAGAAAATTAAGTATTCTTCAGGTTTATCACATAGGCCTTAACTCCTTTCCTATAGATTTGGACAATTTAGTCTAGGTAGCATATGCAATTTTTACATTAAAAAGACTACAATTTCATCTAACTAGTATCAACTCCATTGTAGGGGACCTCTTCATTAAAAGATGTACCTATGTCTACATCTATCTATTTCTCTCCATTTTGGTCTCCATGCTTTCTGAACCTATTTGCTCCTTCCTCTCTTGGCCTTTCTCCTCTGTTATCATCTAATGCCTTTAGCAAACTACATCTACACTAAGAAAAATCCTCAAACATCAGCTCTTTTACTCTAATACTCCTCTTATTCTTTTTTTATTCCAGTGACCCCATTTCATCTGGAATTATGTACTTATTGTTATGCTCTTATTGACTTACTTTTCCTACTCTCTAGCCTGCTAATCAAAATTCTTTGTCTGCAGCAAAAATCCACTCGTGATTCAACAGCCCTTCCCTTTCCTCTCCAGGACAACAAACAAGGTGTCCTCTCTCCAGCTGTTTTAGACACTGTTCAGCCAATCAGACACAGAGGACATTCTACCAAAGTACCAAAGTTCAGAGGGAGCACTCTAATGTCCTCTGTCAATACTTCAGACATAAATCAACCACACTCTTTTTTGGGATCTTCCCTCACTCCTAGTTACCAGATTCTTCGTCTGATCCTGCTCCTTCTCCAGCATAACCTTCAGAGGAGCTGCCTGAAGAAACAGCCAGGGGTTTGGTTTTGTTTTGCAGGAGGTGAAATACGACGGACGTTTGTGATCTCCTCCTTTCTCCCATTCAGCCTTATTTCTGGGTTAATCTCAGCTGCAGCCTGTCCAGGCCCCGTAATGAAAACAGACAGGCCTGTTTTCTACTCGACCTCCGTCCTTCGGCTCCAGCTGAACTGCTGCTCATCTCTACCTTATGCACCCACTCATAAGTTTTTATTCACAATGCTGGAGCCCCCCACGTCTCCTGCAATGTCACTTCTCAGGATCTGTGCAGATGATCTTCATGTCATTCATACCCCACCTGAGCACTGCTCTCAGCCCTATTACTGGATACATTTAAACTTTCAGCTGCATATGCACAGCAGGTTGATGCAGCAATACTTCATAAAAATAACTTTTTGCTGAGCACTCATCCTGATTACTGTGTTCAAAACTAAGTTTCACTAACGTTACTACTTTACAGGACTTCATAAAAACAGTAAACAGTCCTTTCCCAAGTCCAGCAGAGGGAAGGGAAAACGAAGAAGGTTGGCGATATATGACCAATCTATTTTTCCTTTTTTATAGCTGTACCAGAAGTAACTTGCTGATTCCCTGTCTGGGATTTGTATCGCTTTACAGCATATGATGCTTTTCAGTTACTGTGCATGCTAAAAAATAAACCAATTAATTTTGGAAATACATTAGTTCATCTGATAACATTCTGATACTGCTCCCTCTCATGATGTTTATCTTAAATGTCACATTGCCTTAGTATTTCTTGAGGACTCTGGTTCTTGGTGTAAGAGTTAATTCAAAAACAATTTCTTAAGGTTTTCATTTCCTTTAGCTTTTGAAATTGGTAAAAAAAATTTTAAAAAGCACAAACCTTTAAGTCCAAAGCTCAAATGAAAAACACACTTTAAGCACTATCTGTTGGAGACTTGGTGAAATGTCTGGCACCACAGGCCAACAGGAAAAGCTGGCTAACACAACCTTAACCTTGTGCCCTTTTCAATTACAGTATCATTATCATACCATGATGCATTCTACTGTGTTATTCTTAAGATACACCAGAATATACTTTCCAGCAGGTTGGATACTGTGAGAACCTGGCAAACACACTCTGAAACACAGATCGAGGTTCAGTTCACAGTTCACAGTCTTTTTTCAAGTATTCAAAATGTTAGAAAATTTTCATGGAATTTTTTTAGGTAAATTACTTGTATTTCATTATGCTCATCTATTGCCTTTCATATGTTACAGAATAAAGAACAGGCAAGTAAGAGTTTTCTGTCTCAAAAAAAGGTGTTAATGTTGTTGCAGTCTTCAAGTGTAGACTATGAAAATGCCTTGAGTTCCAACATCTGTTTTATTTATGATATTCTCTTTGTACAGTGTAGCACACAATTAGGTTTGTGTAAGAATTTGGAACATGCTACAGCACATTCAACTGCTACTCTCTGAATTTCTGCCTACTTTATACTCCATGAAGTCTGGACCCTTCTGCACTTTAAAGAACTGCAAAATCAATGCCTGGACTTTAATCCCTGAAGTTATTGTGACGATTTAGTCAACAACTGGTATTGCATCTCAGTAACATATCAGCAGACCTCAAGAACTCTCACACCACAGGACGAGGAACGACAAGGGCTGGCTGAGCTTTGGCTGAGCAGCTCAAGTGCCGCAGATGCCATGCCAAGGTCCCCATCCTCTTGACCCTGCTACGAGCTCCTTAACTTTGGGCAATACATGTAACAGGGTGACTGATTTTAATCAACTTCAAATTAGCAAGCCGAAACCCTCTAGTTAAATCAATGTAAGGTACATTTCTTACTGGGGCTTATGAATTTATTTTTCGAAAGACATTTACAGCACCCAGTGAGAATCTGCTTAATACAGCTCAGTGGGAGGGGAGGGGAGAAGCATTACAGGCCTAAATTTTACACTGGATTGGTAATCTCTTCCTAAACTGTGAAATGCACGACAAATAAACCACTTGATGTGGTCAAACTTTTACTCATAGCTACTTTTCCACATGCCAGATTGAAAAGGCTGGTTATTCAGAAAAGGTTTAAAAAGTACTATCCCTTCTCATCTAGTAATTAATACATTACTGTGGCTATTTTGCCTTGTGTATAAAGTGTATTCACCCTGAAAACAAAAGATGCACCACATCCCTAATTCCATACATCAAACCTGGAGGTTTTATTTTCTAGGAAAACTACTACTGCTTCCAAATTTTTATTTCACTTATGAAAGAAATTATTTTAATGTACTACTGTGTATTTCATACATAACTGTAAAAAACTCCTCCCTGCTGAAATTACATAGCTTTTAAGTAAGCCACTTAAACTGTAAACTTTCTTTTTTCTAACTGAAGAAACTGAAGGGAAATCAGTTCTAATTTTTTTCAGGATCAAACTAAGGAGTACTCTCTACCTTCTACAGCTTTGTCTTTCCTACTTCCCAATATTTTCTGCAAAGTTGTCAAGCTTTTGC
This sequence comes from Pachycephala philippinensis, assembly GCA_013397055.1. Taxonomy (NCBI): domain Eukaryota; kingdom Metazoa; phylum Chordata; class Aves; order Passeriformes; genus Pachycephala; species Pachycephala philippinensis. Next base: position 49,854 of record VWZT01011626.1, read on the forward strand.
AGAAATATTCAGCAGAAAATAAAAATTAATATAAAAAGGATGAATCAAATGTGGCTGCATTAAATTCTTGACCACTTCTGAGACCATTATTTTAGAGATATATTTACAGATTTTTAAATTTTTATTATACACTTTTCAGATTTTTTTCCCCACAAGGGAAACCATTATTAAGGTTCTAAAATTCAAAAGTAATGACAGGCATAGAACAATGATGAAACCATCAGAGCTCAAAAATTCAAGTTAGATTATTCTGGACTTACTATCATGAGTCATAAAGTAACCATTAAGTAGTCAGTACTACCAACACTTACAGCACAGTAAATTTCCAAACTATCTGATTTACTAAAAATTTTTAACTCTGAAATCATCTACAGTCTCATGGAATCACCTTGCTTAATTGAACTGACAAGTTTAGACAAGTCCTGAATTCCTGCTTTATTTCCATAGGGGATGTGTGCCTATATTTGAGTTAAGGGATATATTCAAAGCTGGAGATGTGCCCTGAGTAAATCAAGTAGAAGGATTTTACCAGAGGATTACTTAGATGCGCCCAAGTATTTGTGCCTTTGAAGGAACTACATCTGATGACTAAACCTGACCTTTAAATAAGAGCAAATGATAGATTATTAACATCTCAAATTAACTCAGTGTCTCAGCATCCTTATCCCTTTCTCCACGTTAGGCATATAGTAGTAGCTACAGTGTTTTTATAGCTAGACAGTATTTTATCCATGGAATGCAGTGAGAAGTATGATTTCCACCCAACTATGAATTACCTTTCTTTTAAAAAAAATTTCATAACCTACACTACAACACCTCCTGGATTGTGCAAAAAGATGCATATTTACATTAAAAAATAAGCAGTGATAAAAGACACTCAGCAATGGTCAGGGAAGAGAAATTCAATCAAAACTTTACAAAGAGAACACTCTTCATATCTGATGCAGGTACATTTTTGATGAATGAAAAAACTGAATTAAAATTGCAAACAGAGGAGATTCAAGCCACGAAATTGGTATGCAAAAGGCTGAATGGACTAACACGGCAGAAGTGGAAGTTGCCCTTGATAAGTGCAGGATAGCGTGAGATGAGAGCAGGACACACCACTGACAGTCACTGTCCTGGCAGGAGTGAGCTGGACACTGCTGCTCAGAACAGAGAATGAGGAGGGGGGAAAACATTGGAAGCAGCTGGATGAAGAGAGAAACCCAAGCCATTATTTTCCAACAACATCGCCAGACTCACGTCTGGGAATCCAAGAGGATGAAACTTTGACTCCTTAGGGGAACTGCACAGATTAATACCAAGCACTTTTATCACTCACATTATCAGTATTTGGGGGTTCAATCTATTTATTCTTATGTCAAAGCTCAGTATCGAACAGGCAATATATTCAAATTTCAGAATCAGAATTCTCTCTCAGAGTAGTAAGTCCAAACTGTTACTTTATTTATAGCACACTATGACATAAAAGAAGTTAAAACGGGCTTAAGCAAGCAGAATAGAAAGCCTCATGCAAACAGCCTTGCTCTGTACAAAATTAAAACAAACAAGCATGTTGCACTAAGGCAAAATGCACAAATCATTACCAGTATGTCCCTTGCAATATAATGAAGTGCATCCTTTTAACAAAGCAACAAGATCAAAGTGCAGAAATTATTGTGAACATAAAAATATCGAAATTGGCAACTATGTTTAAAAACATTTGTCATGCTTTATTCTACATGTATACATTACCAGATGTACTTGTTATTATCTACAGGTTAAGCAAATGAAGTCAGGACAAGTGTTCTCATCTGACACAAGGATTCATAGGTCCATGCAAATCTGTCTGTACATTGCACAGCCCATCATAACACTTCACGTCACATTAAAAAGAAGCTGCAAGACAGTCAACATTAAGAAAAAAATATTAACTGGCTATTTCCTATTTAACTTCTGATTGAGTCTGAATTCTTGTTACACTTTCCTGCCTTTAAAAAAAAAAAAACTGAGTAAATTTAATGCCAGGCAGTTCTTAGTCGGAAACTCCTTTGCCCCTGCTTACAATATACATAGTAAATACCAGTTTTTACTGAGACTTGCCAATAAATCTCACCCCCTGACATAGTGTCTGTTCATACTCAGTTTTTGGCTGCTCTGCCACAAATGCCAACAAAGGGACCAATTAATGAAAACTTTCTTGATACATTCCCAGTGGATGAATGTCTGCCTTGCAGAAGGTACCTTGACAACATTCATCTCACACAGGCCAAATGGTTGCTCTGTGGTAGCAATTAAGACACCACCAGCCTTGGCTAGATTTAAATCAACAACCAAATCTGTGTAGGTCGGAACAAATGCTCATAGAAACCTGGAGAAATTAACTGCTAAACAAGGGCTGGATTGGGTCATATAATTGCATCCATTTCTCTAGTTATTTACGGACCATGAGGACACATTTTTGTAAGAAAGCAATTACAATTCCTAAAACAAAATCTCTCAGTCTGGCCATATGACCACAATATTTAAGCCAAATCTATAAATATCTAAGAAATCAACAACTATTCTAAATAATTTCAAAAATCAAAATATGATGGTAGGCTGGCATTCTCTTTGTACTCATTTTTTTTCTCTCTCTCCACAAAAAGACTGTGTTCAGTCTTCATCTTCCCACAGCTTTGGAATCAAGTTTGGACAATTAAGCTTAGTGCAGCATTCCTCCTCTTTCTAAAATTACATTTGGAAATAAGAGTTTTGTTGCTTTGATCCAGAAGTGCTTATCAGAGGGTCTCTTGCTGCAGAGTGTGAGCAGGATTAGTGTGAGAGCTGGTAGAAAAACCCTGCCTCCACTGCAAAGTTTAGACTGACTTTGGGTTTTTATGCAGGGTACCCACCCTGAAATCTCTGTCCTCAAACAGTTTAAAGTGTGGCTTGTCCAGATCCCAGCCCTCATGAACAAGTAATTCTGCTTCTACTGATCTCAGGGCTCAACAAATTTATGTTTAAAGGTATCCAAGATATTAAATGTCTGGATCTGAAATACTATCAGATAAGCTTAACACAGTGCAGGAGACTGGGTTCCCCTCATCACCCCACACCCTGGCAAAACTGCACATTTCAAGTTCTGAACTGTCATTATAGGGCTTGTAGCAATATTTTCAATGCAATTATGCGGCATGTATTGAAAGTTCCATATTAGCTGATAAAGCACCAAAATGTGAAGCTGAGCAGTCTCCCTGCTGGACACAGCACAGAAAAGGAACCATATAATGCAATTACAACAGTCCAAGAGCTCTGTAATTACATTTAAAGTCAACACTTTGGCTAACTTTACATCCATTGTCACACTGAATACTTTCAGCCACAAATCCCCATCAGCATGTAACAGAATTAAGACCCAGATCTGGTATTACCTTTGCCATGCATATGTCAGCTATAGCTGAGCACCCAAGCACAATGCCTCCAAATGATCATTTGCTCTGCTTGTGGGCAGGATATACAGAGCACAGACTGGCTGCTGTGCTCTAGGGCTCAACTGTTTTTCTTGCACAATCCATTCTGTGGATGGTTTTTAAATCAGAACACAGGCCCAATTATCAATTCATTTATTAAACTGGAATTTGAACTTTTGACTAACAAAATTTAAGAAAAGCATGTTTTAGCCACCTGTGACAATCAAGGAAAAAGGTGACAAACATGCACTTGGCCCCCACCCTGTGGCACTCACTGAAACGTCACAGAAAGAAGCCATTTTCCAACTTCACCGGCTGAACTTACAAAATTAGGGCAGGGTAAAAAAAAATACACTATTTTACACACAAAAAAGAGAGATTATTTACTCAATAAAAGTATTCTGAACCAGGAAGATGTTTATCTCAGTAAAACAAAGAAGCTTAAACTACAGGAGAAAATGAGTTCATTTTGAAAAAATCTTTGGTTTAACCATGATTAAACCATTTAACATTAAACATTAAACTTCTGTCACTGGAGGAAGAACTTCTGAATGAAGAATGTGAATTAATTACCAACGTATTTATTTATACAAATGAATGGAAAAAACCCACTCATTACCAGTAACTAAATAATTCTGGCATCCTACCTTCCTAGACTCAAAGTGCTTTTCAAGTCAGAATGACTTAAGTTTCAATTTAAAAACTCTTGAGCACTGCTGTGTAATCAAAAACCAGTTGGTGTGGAACCCTCGAGCACTGTGGTGCTGGCTGCTCTTCACTTAGAATCCTTTTGCTTGCCATTTTATCACAGGAGCCATCAGGAAATCTTTCTGCCCTAGTATTTCTCTCCTACTACATAGTTTTATATAAAGAAAGAACCACTATTTGTAGATCAGCTCTTACATTAAAAAATACCTGAGCAAACAGGCTACATGACTTCAGAGCAAGACACGTACAAAACACAGGTTTGATAATTTGATATGTGCTCCTTCTATGAAGTATGAAGCTTCCCCCAAGGCTGCAGTGGAAAGGGAAATATTTCAGCAATGAAGACTTCCTTCCCTGGCTTTTCCACAGGCCTATTTTGCATATCAAGGTCTTGTATAGTTGCCACCCTGAGGCGACATCACAGTCTGGGCTCTGTGGCCTACATGGTCCATCAGGTACTAATTAGGCAGCATGTTCTGTCAACACTTTTTTGCTCTTCTTCCATTAACTGACCATCCTGCCCAATTAATACAATGCAACACAGTTCTGAAATCCTTGAGATCCTTTACCTGCGAGAAACAAGGATGAAGGGAAAAAACACCCTCTAAAAGGGTCACAAGGTAGCTGTGCTCGTCCAAGATCCAGAGTGACAATAACACCACTGTGCTGAAAGGTTAATTATGTTCCTACCAACTTTCTCTTGAGCCTAAGATTATTTTTTATCTAAGAATAATGACTAAAAGAAAAAAAAAAGCCCCAAACCTACTTCATCTAACCGGCTATATTATGTATATATATGGTAACAGCTTACGAAAAAGTAAGGGCTGCAGAACCAAACTCACTTGGCTATTAACAGCATATTTATCATCAGAATGTATGTGGTTAATGTTATCACTGTTAGGTACTACAGACCAGAAAATAAGTCATGAACGCTGTGCACATACTACAGCACACTAATCCCACCTATGCACACGAGACTCCGAACAGCTGCCCTTACAGTCACACAGCCAAGCCAACCACAAAACAGCATTTTACAAAAACTACGATAAATAAAATACATGTTTTCTCTATTTATGAAACTGCACTGAAGATACCAAAGATAAAACCCAACGACAAAGCAGCTGCCAAATACAACACGCTACTGCCACCTAATGCTTACCAGGTTACAGCAAAGCACGGCATTGTTCCTCTGCATTACACGAGCAACGGGGGCCAGAGCGAGTCACAAAGTTTACTGTTGTTTTAAAATATTTGCTCCACACTTCGTCCCCTACAGTCTTCCTAAACTGAACTGCTGGGATCGCATCCTTTCTTGTACACAAAGACTGGAACAGGCAAGATGTATGTTCAGTGGACTAAAGGCGGCACTTGAATTTCGTCTGCAGGAACACCAGGGATGTAACACGAGCATTTCAGTAGGAGACTCACAGTGAGAAGTGAGGACCCTCACTAGGTCAGGCTCCACACTCATTCGTGTTTTGTAAGCTATCCTCTCTGAAGTAACTAGCACAATTCAATACTGAAAAGCTTCATGTGACAAGTGTTTGGGAAGGGAAAAAAAGAAAGAAAGGAGTGCTCTTACGTTAAATAACAGCACAAAACAAGATTACTTTGGAGGTGCTTTCTGTGTTTCACTGATATTACAAAGCACTCTCTCCAAAGTGTGAAACTTGCTCACTTCCATGAAAAGGATGATGCCAGATCTTAAACTTGCCTTCCTAGTCCACAATCCATCTTTTCAACATGCTCACTCAATTGGCAGAAGTTAGTGAGGAACATGCAAGGAGCCTGCTTGTTCCACTTGCAAAGAGGAGAAACAGAAAGTGAAGAGCTCTTTGTGACCTTCAATCTTTTCATATAGAGAGTTAGACTTCCCCAAAGGATGTCTATCCAAAGCTGGACAAAAGAGAAAGGTATTTATGTACTTGATTCATTACTTCAGTCAATCTCTTCTTCCTTTTTCCCCCCAAACACAAACAACCTTTAAGCTTTTCAACAACTTTAGCCTTGCCCTACCTGATTCTGCTATCAGCCTTGACACTAATTACAGCCTGCACTGTCCATCTCCAAGATGATTCTTACTCATGGGAAATGTTCTTTATTTGTGGAAAATTAAAAGATGACCATTTCATTTTCCTTCGATGACTTTTTCTAACATTGCTCAATGATCAATTACCTGATGCAAACCGTGTCCAGTCTTGTCCATTTTTCCTCCTTACAATCTGCCATGATCAAAACTATTGAGCAAGCATCAATCTTCCCACACAATATTCCACTGCTCGCATGTTTTACACACATTATTAATCTTTTTCATAACTCTCTGGCCTGAAATAACTACTTTGTTATACATAACATTCAGCACAGCAGACCTACACATCTTTGCTTGAGATAAATAAAACCCACCAGAACAGAAATATTTCAGATAACGCTATTGTTGTTATAGCTGTAACTATAAGGAAGTATTTGCTGTGACTCAAATATTTGCAGCAAAACATCCTCAGACAGCACTCCGGAGGAAAAAGGAGTTTTCCCCTAACATTTTAGTTATTCATTACCCAATGGATAATTTTATAAGAAAACACCCACAGACAACCCAAACTGCTTTCTTTTAAAACCAGCCAGAATTTAAAAAAGAAAAAAGTTAGGATTAAATGTACACAGCAACGTGCAACAGTTATGCAGAACACCAAATGGGCATTCACTGACAGCTGTACAGTAGAAATACAGGATGGGACTATCAATCCAGTGCAGCAAATTCTTGAAAATTACTGGAGTCCTCAAAGTGCAGTTAAAAAACCCCATACACTAAATTACATCGTCATAAACTCATTCATTCCCATGTCGGGTTTCTTTTTTTAATGCTATCTTGCTTAAACATACTTTAAATGCAATTGCTTTTATCATGGTACTGTAGCATCACCCTACTACTTTGAGTTTCCACACTCTTTACTGGTGTTAACTGGTGACAGTGGCTTTCCTCTTTGTCCAAGGCAACACTCCATGAACCCACTACTTCACAGCCCTCCAGCTCCCCCTGCAAAAACAAGGAACCGCAGATTCTTGCTTGGAAACTTCCACCAGATGAGACAGACAACCTCTTGCACTGGCAAGGGTAATGGCCCCCATGCCTGCAGCGGCCATCACCAGTCCATCCTACAGAAACTGAAGTAATGAACTCTTGGTCCTTTCAGCCCCAATTCCCCACTCTCTGGAAAGATCTAATCCCATTACACTGGGAAGAGTCTGATCAAACAGCAAATAATTTCCACACATAACCTTCATATTAAATATTCACACCTCTCACCCTTCTCAGCTCTTGAACAAACGATACTGAAATCAAGTGTAAAAGTTTCAGTTTCTATTGATAGGAAAGAAAATCAACTGTTGTTGTATAAATAGAAGAAAACAATTATTTGGCTAATGAAGGTATGAAAATTAGGAGAAAAACCAGAAGCTATGGTTACCAGAAAGAACATCTTTAGAAACAGACTCTCTCATTTTCTTCTCTTTCCATGGCTCCTTATTTTCCTATGAAGAGTGACCGAAGAGCCTCAAGAGGCACTTCAAAAAGCCCTTTGAAAACTACACTATACAGCAGGAGAAGAAAAAAACAATAGAAAATCCATTAAAAACTAGCAAAGGAATGAAGGGGAAAAACAAACACTACTGTATATAGATAAAAATTTAAAGGGAATTTTAATTTTTTTCTAAATTTCCAGGTCCTATGCTCACCATTTACACTATTAAATGTCACATTAAACAATGTTGTTGTTTAGGCATAGATTATTGTGGGCCTAGTCATATAATAATTCCAGACAAACAAATGGTTAGGAAAATAGTTTAGGCAAATGCTATTTTCATGTGAAAGCAAACTCCCGAATCCTCCATTGTATTATAGAAAAAAAACCACCATAACTAACAAACAAAAAAAAAAAAACCCAGAAAACCAAACCAAGCAGGGTTGCTTAAACTACTGAAAGAATGGGGATGAACCTTTCCAGCTGACACGAACACTAGTGCTTGAAGGAAAACCCACAGGATGCTATTTCCTGGCTGAGTAACATCTGGCAGAAGGGCAGGGACAGCCAGTTTGGGGCAGGAGCCTGCAGCTGGCACTGGGACTTGAAACAGGAAAACCCTTCTGCAGGCAAAGAAGTCAAGTACTTTGATACCCTCAGCTTCCTAAGAGCTGCTGAGCACAAAGCACAGTTTTCTGTGTTGCCCCCCTGCCCCAGTCACTAACACAGTATTCCAAATCAAAGTATAACATTCATTTTCCAATTAATTTGGAATACCTGAAAAGAGCCTCACACCTTTAAGAGGTCAGATTTAAGCATAATGCAAAATAATCAAAGTCCCTAAGGCACTTCAGGTGCAGATGGAAAGCAGGCCTTGAAGAATACAGGACTTCTTTTAAAAAATTGTTTATTAGCAACCATAACTCCAACACTTGCATAACAAGCGGTTTTGATTTTTTGTTTTCTTGAAACTATTTCTTTCAGCTTTTCCCATCTCTGAGAGTAATACAGAATCCCTAGTGTTTGAAGACATTTGAGATCTCAAAATAACATGTCTGGCCTTTGTTGAATTACAACTTTTAAAATGGACATAAAAAGCTACCTATTAACAGAATTTACTCAGTTGTGAAAACCAGTATTAAAAAAACCAAACAGGCAAGAACCCCCAAAAAACGACCCAAAACACAACAGAAAAAAGCCCTAACAATAATAAACAAAGAAGTCAGCATTATTTCAAAAATTCATAGCCTCATTGACAAAACAATTCCAAACATAATCCATGGAAGCACACACACTCAGAAATTAGTTTGTATTGGATTTATTCATAGGCTTGAAGGATGTGTTCCTATCTGGATTGATTGGTGTTAATTTAACTTCCAGTTTAAGGTTGGACATGGTTGGCAAATTTCTCCATTTGCAGCCAGGAAACAACTTTGGCAGTGGTCCTCACAATGGTAAAGGGACGCACTTTGAGGGGGACTCTAGGAAATCACACGTCAATAGAATATTCTGCTCACTTACCAGAATTCATTACTGAGCTTTGGGACACTGATATTTAATAACACTCTATCTAGGCACTCTTAGCTTTTACAGGACTGCCCCATTTTAGAAAGGAATAGTCAAGAGAAGGAGATGGAAAGGTAAAGTCAAAACCTAGCACAGGTCAGCAACTGTAGAGGAATAATCCAAGGGTTTCATCCCTTGAGTTTCAACAGCAACATTTACAGAAGCCAGAGTTTCACTGGGAAAAATCCTCCCAAGCCCATCCTTGGCACTGCTCCTCTGTGGCAGTCGGAGCCAATCCTGGATTGCTCCGACAGACAAGTACCTCGTTCAGCCTCTCCTCAAAGACCTCATTAGTTATAATCTAATGTTCTGTCAAGGAAAGAAAAATGTTTAGCTAAGATGCTGCTCAGCAAACTCATTCATCTTTATCTTCTTTGACTATGGACATTCTTAGGTCATAATCCAACCAAAACAGATTGACTTTTTTCATTATTGTTAATTTAGAAGGAATAACAACGAAGGGTCAAGTTTGACAACAGTCACGTCACCAGCTGACTACTGACTTTTCAGCCTTGAAACATTACTTTTAATGTACTGAAAATTAAACAACAAAGAGTTTATCCAAATGACTGGCAGAGTACAAAAAGTTGAACTTTTTTTCTATAATAATAAGCTATCTACAAAGTATCCTACAAGCCAAGCCTTCAGGTATATGAATTTGCTTCTGTATTAAATCAGCTCAAATGAACTCATGTCTGCCGAGCATTTGAGCTCAATGGGAGATGAGGAAGCATTTGTGATGCACTGAGGCAAGGAAAAGATGGAGGGTGGGACAGTTATGTCATTCAGATCAGGATTTTCTGACTCTAAAGTGTGTAAAGATGAAGGAAAGCAGGAACGTGAGAATGTGTTGCTTTAACAATTTTCTGTAATAACTATATTATGTATTTCAAACAGAAGACAAAATTAGACACAGATAATTTATTTAAATAAAAAAACTCCAGAAGTCCCCAAAACACTGAGTTTTACATGTTACAGGTACATCACATGACAATATTTTAAAAAATGTAATAACTATTTCAGACTCAACACAAACATGGTCGATTTCATTTAACAGCTATAAGAGATCCTTATATAAACACAGCTATTGTAAGATGATTGATTATACTACACTTTTATTATCCTTCAAACTATTCTTCTGGACTTACACCTTCTTTAAATAACTGGCTTAGTGCTTAAAATTTCTGAAGTAGACACCTGAATGCATAGTCTGATTTGGAAATGTTGAACAGCTCAAGGTACTCTTGACTGCGGCTGCTCAAACATCAGAATAACCAGAACATTTATGATGTGAAAGCATTATGTTGGTCTTTGTAGCTTCCTTCTTTGTGCTTTAATTTACATCTTTTGCTATATGATTTTTATTTCAAACATCTCACTTTAGAAATGAGATAAAAAACACTGCACAATATAAAACTACTTAAATATGTCTTCAAAATGCTGAAAGGACACTCGCAAATGTTAAAGAAACATCTTTATGGCATTTAATAAGCCACTACTTAAGACTTTATTTTTAATCAGAATTTTAATTTTATACTGACTCAGGACACAGTGAGTATTTGTGAGTATTGAACACCTTTCACAAAAAGTCTACCAAACAACAGTATAGATCCTTTTTTCAATATATGTTACAATGAATAACTTACATAATCAGGGCACAAAATGCTCAAGAGAGGCATCGGATTCCTCTGCAGAGCACAGATGAGATCACAGGCCAAGCACATATTGGCCAAATCTCCCATTTCAATTGCCTGATGCTCATTCTGTTATGTATGAACCATAAATCTACAGAGGATGAGGTATCAGAAGCCGCTCATTATAACAAATGAACTGTGGACAATAACCCTGTAAGTAAACAGATCAAATTTAGAAATAATTTTTGAAACTAACACTACTTTCACAACTGGCTGAACTGCCTGGATAAGCAATGCACTATTAACTTGCTGGCTTATTTTGTGATGGTATGGGTTCTCATATTCTATACAAGTTAAAAATAAAACTTCTTCAGTAGGGATATTCACACCCGATCCACTTGCTAAAATTCACCTACACCTTTAAAAAATCATTACACATTACATAGTAGTAAGTGAGACATCACTCAGAGTGAGACTGAGCTGCCCCTTTTTCTACTAAGATACCTCACTACATCCTTTTTCTCTTTACCTCTGTCCACGATATCTGTGTGCACCCCACCTTTTCTGCAAGCCAGCACACCTTTCTCAGCCAGCCCCTGTGCAGGATGTGTGCAGGGTCCACCCTCCAGCTGGCTGCTGACCACTGGGAGCGCTGCCTGGTGAATCCCTGCATTTCACTGGATTAGCAGCTGTCTAATTCTGTACATACAACACAGTTACTGCAGGGGAGCACTTACAGCCCAAGGACAGACTGCCACCAGCTTTGCACCTTCCCAGGGCTCCAACGGAGCCAGCAAGAGCTTCAGCTTGGATGTGGCAGCGTCATGCAGCTCCACAGAGTTCAGCTTTAAGAAGCTCCACAGTGCTCAGTTTTAATCTCCACCTTGATACATGCAACACCTTCGTGGTGCTATTCAGACTGAGAAAAGCTCCTGTTACTCCAGCATCTGCAACATAATCACTACCAGTGTAGCTCCCTGTTCTCCAGACCTCCTATTGAGTATCACAGTGAACTCTTCTGGTATAAGGGAAAGCCAAACAAAAACCAACACCAAAGTCAGGTGAATAAATCACACAACTCACAGCTTAAAACAGCAGCAGCATCAGCATGTTCATGACCTGGCTAATGATGCTGTTTGAATTAATGACTTCTCTAACTCTAAGCTTCACTTGGTACTACCTGGGCCAGTAATCAACCTCTCAAATCACAACTTGAAAATATGCCCCCTTCTTTTTATTAAAGTGATAATTAGTAAATCAGACGTAAAGAACAGCTCAAAGTAAAACTACCCTGAGCATTAAAACAATAGTCCTTTGTATTAAACTTGATGGCTTATCTTTCTCTGTGTAGCAATTAGATTAACTCCAGTCAAGCTCCAGCCAGGCTGCACTGAACTTGTTCTGTTTATATTGTCAAATTACAAATCCATTTTCTACCAGTTAGGTGAAGTTAGAATTAGCTAAGCACAACGATCTGTTCAATATCTTTAACAAGTATGCTGCTCTTCAAACAAAAAAATAAAAACCTGGCCAAGGCTGTTGAAAAAGGAATACATACACTGCCTGATTCTCATGATAAGCATTATCATGAGACTTCCAATACAAAACTCAGTGTTTTCATTTTCAAGTTTCAAATTCTCAACTTAAACTCAGCATGAAGTTCCTCAGCAGGCAGGTCCTTTCAGGAGTAACACTGAATTTACCTTGCAACAAAGTTTAAAAGAACAATCATGCAAGCAGCTCTTTAACTTTACATAAATGACACCCTCTGCATTTCTTGTCATTGCAGAATTTAGATGTGTACATAAGCTGGTAACAGATTTTTTACTCTCCAGAAAGTCATGTCTTTCCTTTAAATATGCTCCATGGAATAATCTCTTCTTGAAGTAATTTTGCTTCATTAAATTAAATTTATATTAATTTCCTTATTTACTGTTGCTGAGAGTCATTCTCACCTATGCCTGATGCTCTGTTTGCAACTCTTCTATTCTTTCAAACAGATCAAGTGAGCACATTAACACTTTGTATTTATATACACACACACGTCACCCCTTTTGATAAAAAAGATAGTCTTTGTAACACTCTGTGTTAAATGGCACATGTTATTTCCTTACCATATTAAAAATAAGAGCTTCTTGCATACTGCCTGCTCAAATTACATGGATTTTCTTTAAGATTAGGGCACACATTGTAACAGCAGCATATAATTTTCCTGCACAATAATTTTTTTCCAGTTGAAAGGTATCCTATAATATCATCAGCATCAACAGGAACAGACACCTGATTTTCAGCTAGACAAAGCTTCTGTGTTTGGTGACTTTATTCCTGGTGAAAAGCAGTTTTCAGATATAAAGCAGTTACATAAAAATTCAAAAACAATCTGACAACTTATTCTTTGACCACAAAGTGCTAGACCAAAAGCAAATGCAAAAATTGTGCCAATAATAAGATGGGTGGTGGGGGGTTGTTCCCCTGAATGTCCTATTTTTGTTGCTCTAATTTTATCTTCTGTTGATTTTATACACATTTAGAAATGGAACATAAGCACTGTCCTTCCTAAAAGCTGTATGGATTCCTTAAAAAAACCAAGCATAGAGCACCAAACCCATTTATTCATTTTAAGAAATCCTTGTTGAAACTACCGTGTATTTAACTGTGGATAAAAGGCTGTATCCCAAATACCTCAAACCCACCAGCATGTTCCAAAGACAGAAGATTAAAGATCTATTCCTACCACTTCAACAAGATATTAATTCCCAGAAATTGTTGGATTCCTTTCAGAGTATGGAAACTACAAGTTTTCAGTGCTTCAGAAAGCACTTTAGCATGAGTCTGTAACAGCCAAGGAATCTTTGCATTGAGCTATGCTGGTTTCAAAGCACTCATTTGCATTTTTTTTGCTTTCAGAATTACTGGCTGGAGCTTTGTGCCAGAGTATGAGCCTGCATACACAAAAATTTTATTTTCTTTTAAAAATAAGCTTTTTATAGAATTGACAATGGCACACGCATCTTGTGCCCCAAAGTCTGTCACCTTCAGCTGCTAGTGATTCTTACAGTAATAGAGTATCAAGATGATCCAGGTATCAGAGACCCCGAAGTACACAAGAAATTATTAAACAAAGAAATATAAGTCTCAAGGAAATTTTATAAGATGCTTAAATAATTAGAAGGGGCAGGGGAGAAATAAAAATACCTACTTTTAGCCCAAATTCATTTTCTGTATCAAATAAATTTTATTCTTAAGGACTGAACTGATATTATCTACAGTAAAATAATTCACTTAAATACATGTTGTGACCTGACCAAATGCAAAAATTAAGTGCAGTAAAGAAAAATATATTCACTCTAGTAGGGTGTCTATGTACAGTTTTGTTCTGGGTTATTAACCTTTTCCATCCTCAAGTTGTTAGAATTAATAAAAAGGGGCTTGGTTTTAAAAATTCATCCATTTTAAGTGAATTTGCCCTGATGAAGTCATTCTTACCAAGCTACAATTCAATCACTTTTACATTATTAAGGTCAATCCTGAGATTTAACTGCAAATATAGTTATCTTTTGGATGACATATGGCAAGATCTCCAATTCTTTTTAGCTTTGGAAATTTTACATCTGCCTGTTCCTTCAAGATGCTAAGCATACATGTGTTGACAAATACAGAAAATAGCAGATGGCAAAAAGCAAATGCTCAACATGAAGCATTGGGATCACTTGAAAAAGGATTGGACTCAGAGATTTGCCATTTTTATTTTAACAGAAGAATTATGTTTAAAAATAAATTCCACCATCTATTCGCCTTGATGCTAAGGCACACATGTGGTCAGAATATTCATGATTACAGAATCCACGTCGTATCAATTGCAGCTGGTATCCAACATGCATGTTGCTTTACCAACCTTTGGATTTTAAGACTATTAGCACAGCATAATTCTTTGGGAGATTAACTTCTGCAGCTATATAAAAATCGGAAAACATTCCACCCTGACCATAAAATTCGACATGAAATCTTTTAAGAAGCAATACATGGCTGTGTTCACCTGCTATTCCAGCTTCTAAAAACCTGCATGTACCTGCAAGCAGCCCTGTCCCCTGCCCTGGCCAATGGCAGTGCCACTTGTACCACCCCCATCTGCAGTAACAGCATCAGAGAACCCAAGGAGAACCTGGGCACTTAGAGCTGAGAAGTTACCACAAGCTCCAAGGACCAGCTTGGAGAGCAAGAGAGTGACTTCATCTGAAAGGACACAAAAGGTAACGCAACAGGTCCATCCAGTGCTGTACCTCTCACTAACAATGCACAGCACAGGACGAGGGAACAGCATCAGGATAAAACAAACATCAGCAACATGTCCCTTATATATCCAGTATTCACAAGTCCACAGCTCATGAATCCCTGAATCAGAGAGAACATTTCTGTGTTAACACGCCATGGCAGACTTTTCTTTCAGGAAAGTCTTACAGGTTTTCCAACCGTGGAACCGCTCAACTCAACAACTGTGGCACTTTCACACTGTAACTAAGAGAAGATATGTGCTGTGCCCTCCAGTCACTCCTACAGCCGGGGGGGTGTAAGGTATATAAAAACCATCGTGGTCTCATTAGCACCATGCTTTAAAGACTCCAGAGTGACTGTGCGAGATGCTGCCTTATGAAGGAGACTATTAAGCAGAGTCTGTAACAGTTCAGCTGAAAGAAAAAGATGAGCGGAGACAAGACATATGGTAACAACAAGAGACAAGCAACAGATCTGCCTTGGGAAACCACCTACAAGTAAACATCAGTAAACATCTCTTTTTAGTCAGAGAGGTCCATCACAGACACTAAAACAAAAAAAAAGTATCGTCATTTTCTCTAACACTTCTTATTGACTTTTCAAATAAAGAGCACTAACCAATTAGGTTGGAAATATACAAGAAAAGAAATGTTTGTATATTAAAATAATACTTCAATCTTCTGAAACTACAGTTAGAGATGTAGACACACAGTTGTAAACTGATAATTCTAACTTTATACACCCCAAAATAATTACATGAAATTACATCAAAGTACAGGTCTGTAACACAATTTAAAAAAACTTCATGTAAGAAAGGGCCTATGTAGTTTCACTTCTGTAACAGCTCTGAACAACATCCATGATTTTAACTCCATTATTATACACCAATCCACAGGAAAAGAAATATATTAATTCCATTACAGTATTCAGTTTAAATTAGCCCCCTGTCTGAACAGAAGAGGTATTTTACACCATGGTCCCTTGGTCACCTTCATTAATCACAGAATCACCAGGATGGAAGAGACCTTCAAGATCACCGAGTCCAACCCATGCCCTAACACCACCTCAACTAAACCATGGCACTGAGTGCCACATCCAATCTTTTTTTAAACACATCCAGGGGTGGTGACTCCACCAACTCCCTGGGCAGACCATTCCAGAAATTTATCACTCTTTCAGTAAAAAACTTTTTTCTAACATCCAACCTAAATTTCCCTTGGTGCAGCTTAAGACTGCATCCTCTTGTTCTGTCAGTTGCTGCCTGGAGAAAGAGACCAACCCCCACCTGATTACAACCACCTTTCAGGTAGTCAAGAACCTGAAATTATTAATCTTTTACTCACATTTTACCAGCAATTCAATAGAACAAAACCATTAGGAGGTTCAAGAAAACAATGATTTCTATTCAAAGTGGAACTAAGAAACTTGGTTTCCAAAGCCCTCACCTCTGTTAGAATAATCAAAGTTTAATAGTGAGAATAAAAGGATTTATGTCCTGTATCTGCACACAAACATCTTGCCAGGTGTGGAAACTTACGACTAAGTACATGAATCCGTTTCAGACAAAGAAATAAGTTCACAGGAAGCACTGAGGAGGAGCAGATGTACAGCAGGGGTTGCCTAGTAAATTCAGCTGAAGAATATCAAAATGTGTAAAATTGGAACGCACTGGTGAAATAACCAAACTTTAAAATCATTTCTATAGTGGCTAGAAGTAAAATTATTTAAAGAAACTCATACCAACATAAAAATGAACAACCTCCCTCCTAAACTCATGAATTTATTTCAACTCTAACAAAACTCAGTCTCCTGGTCACTGGCATTCTCTTTACTTTACTTAAAAATCCCAACTTCTTATCATGTTTGTTCTGACACCTCAAACCACCTCAATCTGCCATGCACATGCCCCAACACCCACCCTGCTAATACTGACAGTCCAGCTAGCAGCTTCCTACAGAAAAGAGAGTTTTTCCTACAAAAACTGAGTTCTGCTCACCTCCTTTCTTCTTCTCTACCAAGTCACCAGCTTTCAAGAAGCAGGAATTTAGTTACCTTGGGAATTCTATTTGTCTATCAAATTCAGCTGAAAACAGTCAACAGTATCAAAAAATACACTACATTTTCCTTAGAAACCCAGGCCAAAGCACTTTTTGAGCAAAATGCCTGAATTCAGGGGAGGGAGTAAAACAGAATAACCAGGAATCACACAGAGTAATCTGGTAAAGCTCTGAGATACTTATGCATATACAGAAGCAGTACAGAAACAAATTAAAGGAATTTACAGAATGTGAAGTCTTGATACACGATCAAGAATACAACTCCACAAAAACTCAGTAGAAGCTCTTCAATAAAATTAACATATTTTCCTCCTATGCATTTTTATTTCATTACTGCAGACTATCAGGAAAAAACTTCTTTTTGTTCTTTGCATCTGATCTTTGTGTACTCAAGGGTTGCATTCAGCACACTGTACCTTCACATGCATGACAGTAAATACAAGTATCTACGAGCAAATTTCATGTGCTACAAAGACTTTCTGACTTGTGTGCCTGATTATCCAGCACCTGATAAACAATTATTTGTATCAGTTTAGCAAAGCTGGGAGACACATCGGTGCTCTGGAATCAGAATGCCACAACCCCTCTTTGCAAATCTACTGATAACTCATAAACTGCAGATGTTTATTTCAAACTTAAACCAGCCTCGGCGAACTGATTTAACAAACATACTCTGATCAATCACATAGATACAAAAACTGTAAAAACAAACCCTGCAACTATCACCTTATTGGTTTATAAAAATCACTTTTGTGTATCTTAAATATCAGACTTACCAACAAAGCAAGTTTTTGGTATTTCCGTCTCAGCTCTGCCAGGCTGTCTGATGGTTTGGCCCCCAGGACCTTGTACCAGTCCTTCTGGTTTATACTGTCAAAGGCCATAGCCTGAGTGGCTTTGAAATCACTTCCTTAGCACTGTGTAAGAAAATCAAATAAATGGAATTACAATTTGAAAGAGAAACAGAAAAAGCAAAGACAAGGACCTGGCAAACTAGAGGATCACGGAATTGACTGTAGCCCTCAAGCACCTCTACACCATTATATGAGAACTACTGTACAAAAAAAGTTTAATTCATGTGGCCATTCCATCACATAAGATTGTCATATGTGAAGTCTTGTGTTTCCTGTCCAAGTGCCTCTGCATACCATGTTTCAGAAACCATCTGTACTTCTCCAAGTATCATTTTGTATGTAAAATGAATTGTTTAGAAATGACCCAGGTTACAGATACACCTTTTATACAGACACTTTTTAAAACAAACTTTCGATTTTGAAGCAATACTGTACTTAATACACAAATACATGAAGTACATAAGAGTGTGACATTTTTCAACTTTGGAATAAGATCCATGCAAGAACACACAAGAAAAGGTGTTGGTTTCTACAAAATGACATTCAGATTACAGGAACTCCTTCATCCTGCTGAGTAAGAAGACAACTTGCTTAAAGTAGAAGAGCATGTGAAAACAAAAAAACAAAAATGAACCAAAACATACAAAGTTAGCGCAGGTTACTATGTAAAATCTAACTAGAAGTGTGGTTTTCAATTTTGGCCATCTTTCACCAAGTTAATGATCCAGGAAGAAAAATATAAACAGGAGAACTAAGTGCCAGTAGTAGAATGGCAATGCTTGAGCTTCACGCAGATTCTTAGGTGTGCTGGAATCCCAAGCCTGCAGTAGTTGATTTACTATGGACTTTCAGGTAAGAGATAACACTGTCAGTAGGCAAGAGCTTTGTAAATCCACACGTTCTAAAATTGCAAATTAATTAATTGTGAAACAAAAACAAAAAAAAAAGGTTTGGTTTTTTTTTTTTTTCCGTTTCAGCACTACAACTGCTTCCTGATGACTACCGTCCTACTTCAGAATCTACACTTCTTTCATGGGGGAAAAAAAGTCTGTGTTTCAAACTCGGCACAGCTACAAGCAGACCGCGGGACACACTACTGCAGGGGAAAGCTCCACGCACCCGTCCTACCCGCCCTGGGGATCCCACCCACGTTTTGAGAACAAGCCGAAAAGGCAGCGCCCCCAGGACCGCGCTCTTCGACACCGCTCCCT
>VWZT01011630.1:0-43641 GCA_013397055.1 Pachycephala philippinensis
TCATCCCCAGCCTCTGCTGATACCGGCGGTCTCCATAGCCCAGTTGCAGCACCTTGCACTTGGTCTTAAGCCTCGTGATACTCCCATGGGTCCAGTTTGTGAGCTTGTCCAGGTCCCTCTGGGTGGCATCCCATCCTTCAGATGTGTCAACTGCACCACTCTGCTTGGTGTCCTCTGCATATTTGCTGAGGGTGCACTCAGTCCTGATGTCTGTGTCATTGCTGAAGATAATAAACAGCACTGGTCTGAATACAGACCCTCTGAGGGACATCCCTTGTCACTGATGTCCGTCTGGACATTGAACTGTTAACCAGTGTCCTCAGGATGTGACCGTCCAACCATTTCCTCATCCACCAACAGTCCACCCATCAAATCCATCTCTCCAGTTTAGAGAGAAGGATGTTAAAGGGCAATGTGTCAAATTCTTTACAGAAGTCCAGATAAATGATAGCTGTAGCCCTTTCCTTGTCCACTGATGGAGTCACTCCATCGTAGAAGGCCACTGGGTTGGTCAGGCAGGATTTGCCTTTGATGAAGCTGTGCTGGCTGTCTCGAATCACCTCCCTGTCCCACATGTGCTTCAGAGCTTCTAGGGGGATCCGTTCCATGACCTTCCCAGGCATAGAAATGAGGCTGTTGGGTCAGTAGTTCCAAGATAGGTACATTGTTTCCCCTTTTCCCATCCACCTGGGAATTCACCTGATTGACATGGCTTTTCGAATATCGTGGAGAGTGGTTTGGCAGCTACAGAATTAGAGAATTACAGAATATTCAGAGTTGGAAGTGGCCTAGGATCATCAAGACCAACTCTTAATGAATGACCCATATGAGGATTGAACCCACAATCTTGGTGTTATCAACACCACGCTCTGACCAACTGATTTCAGCTCAGGGTCTCATCAGCCAATTGCCTCAGGACTCTGTAATGCATCTCATGCGGTTCCACAGATGTATGTATGTTCAGGTTCCTCGGGTGGTCATGAACCTGATCTGTTACAGTAGAGGAACTTTGGCCCCCCAGTCCCTGTCTTGTGGTCTGTCCACTTCAGAGGTATGGGAGGAGAGGCTGCCACTGAAGACTGAAGCAAAAAAATTGAGTCTTCATACACTATTTATAGATTTATCTGCTGCTTCCCAATGACATTTATTTGTTTCTGTTCAGGCCTGAGCAGTACTTTCCTTGTATTGAAAGGCTGAGGTCAGGCTCCAGGGCAGAAATCCCAGGGTTTTTCGTGTGCTCTTGGTTACCCTTTTGCAATGCCCACCATATTACAGCGTATGGATGGATGCAGAGCACCCCAGCAGAGATTCACAGCTCATAGGGACTGTATGGAAGGAAGACGCAGCTCAGGACTTTTTTAGCAGGAACCTGTACTTCAACAGGAAGCAAAATGGGAGAAAAAATGGGGATTTGGGAAGAGTTACATTTGTTTTTTTAGGTGGAGAAAATTGGTAAGTGATCCTGGAACTTAAAGGACAAAGTTTTAAGGAACCAGTAGCTAAAGGAGAGAAAAGCCTGTTAAAGAGCTGTAACACTGGGGAGGGGACTGGGACTGATAAGTCAGCAAGCAAATGGGAAAAAGGACAGGGCACAGAGTGTCCAAATGGACAGACAGTACATCAAAAACCTTGGATGGGAACATAGCAGAGATGATTGTGTCTGCTGTAACAGTCCCTTACAGACTTTGGAATGGAGCTAGTGTTTTTTAAAGGCTTATGTATTGCTGGAAGAGGGGAGTCACTTCAAAATTTATTTGTTTAAAGTATTATTTAAGCTGTGTTAATTTCAGAGTGGACACAAATAATTCTGCTAGAATGGACTTAACTTGCTTTGTTTTGAATTTCCTTACTTCAATGTAAATCAGTCTAATATTTTAAAATGGTCCCATACAGTCATCCTGCAAGTTATATTACTCTTCTGTCTGTCATCAGCAGTCCCAACTGCAGTATGTACTGTGCTCTGTAGGGCATTTGATGTTGCTGTAGGGAAATTTTACTGTTCTCTTTTAGCAGCAGAGAAATCCAGGACCTTGCAGCTGAAGATAATATGCCTTATATGGTTCCTCATACAGATCCTGACAAAACAGGAACAGGGGCAGCACCTTGAAGATTATACAGACATATGTAAGCTGTATTTTGGCAGAAAGTGATTGAAAATTGAAGCACCCCAAAATTACTTAGATGCAATTTTGCATAGAAGTATACAATATATCTTGCAAAGTTTTATGCCAGCTCTTCATGCTTTATTTTGTATTTTCTTTTGTTTCATGGGCATAAATACTGGTGCAGTTCATAATGAGAATTTTTTGAAGACTGAAACTTCCCCAAATATGTTGTGTCAATTGCAAATGACACTGCTACCAATGTCAAGCCAAATTTAACTCTTTATTCCAAAGTAAAAATGTTAAGAGTGACTCAAAACAAGGCTTTCATTTTCATCCCTTCCATTCCCCTCCCTTCTCTTTTCCTTTCCTTTTCCTTACTCTCCTTTCTTCTTTAAGCAAATCAGATTTTTCCATGAGTTTTATTCTTAGGTACTGCTGAACTTTTTTGACTGAATTAAGAAAACAACAACCTATGACCAGCCTAGTGATATGAACTGATTGCTGAGCTGTTTATAATATTTACAAAGGGAAGAGCTATTTAAAAACTTGAGAGATAATGCTCAAATAAAAACAACATTTCATATTGGAGAATTTCGTACGATAATGATAAAGGTGATACTACCAGCACTGCCTGAAATAGTAATATAAATGTATCATATTGCTAAGACTCTTTATATTAAGTGTTAGCTTTTAGATGGATTTTAACTTTTTTAGCACTTGATTTAAGAAAAATGAGACCTGTAATAATCTGCTTACCCTACTGTTTCATACAAAGGAAATTAGTATGGGTGTGAAATAAAAACCAATTGCACAATAGTATAAAGTGCAGGATTGTTAGACAATGCAATAAAAAATGAAATACTTAACACCATAATTCAGAGAATTCACAAAGTTCCATATTTACTTTTGAATCCTGAATTTATCTTAGGAAGATTAGTTTGCACTTGAAGTAGCTAAATTAAATGAACCGTCAATTTTATCTCCCTGACCAGAGGAGTGTGAGTAGTCCAGATAACTTGATATGTATGTGAGGAAACTGAAAACAAGGAAGACTATTAAGTATAATCCCGACAATAATAGTAGGTACTATGGTATTGTTCAGAAGATACTATCATTTCCTGAAATTGAGGAGATGGGTGAAATACAGTCGGAACTCCCTTTGGTATTCTCTTCACAGAGAAGCCTAGAAATATTTTATTAAATATTAATAACAACATAAAAGACCTTTGGTCTTATTTTCATTTTAATTAGGCAGGATGTATATGCCATTCACTTTGAAGCCAAATGCTACTCCTTTGTATTAACCTGCAGGGGGTACTAGAAAATTGAACCAAGTAGCATTTAGCTATTTCTCCTCCTGCCAGAGATAATGAACATCTACTCTGGTGCAGACTCTCTTACTGTTACCTGATCCCCATATACAGGTTTCATACTCACTTCCAGAGTTTGAGCAGTAGGGTGTGAAATGCTGCCTCAGCCCGTTTCTTACAGATCGGCAGAACTCAGGAAAGTTAGTAACCTTCAACTTTAACCTGCTAAACTTACAAGGGAAACTTAATCTCACAATGAAATCAGTGGACAACATGGACAATAATTCCAGGAGGGAAACAAAGCTGTGCATTGTGAATTGAACCTGTTTCATTTTGTGGTGAATAATAAATACAAATTAAAAGCCTAAGAATGATAGCTGGTATGGCAGAAGAGAGTAGGAGATTTTTTGACACATAAAGCTAAGGCAGGAATTAGTAAGCAGCAAATGAAATAAAATGGTAAGAAATTAATTGTATGAAATCTGTGGGTTTCTAGACTTTTGGCTAGCTGTTTATGCAATCTTTCTGCCTCATACATAGATTTTCCACACCACATCTAAAGCCTGAGAGTTATCTTAAATGGGGCCTTGGAGCTGCTGATGTAGCTGCCCCATTGATTCTGGGGCCTCAACTGGGAGAACCTTGAAGAGCTGCCAGGCTTCTTGGCAGCTTTTCCTTTGCTTAGTGGCCTTGGGCATTCACTTTGGCCAGAGCCTGGTATACTTTAACCAACTGTCCAGGTAGCCTAGTACTTCTTTTTTCTTAAACCTAACATATTTAGCTTGGTCATTCCACTGCAGAGCTGTTCTCTTGCCAATCCTTTAGTGTGGGACTGGACAGTTGTCTTGGCTAAGCTTCCTCAGAGTGAAGAGTCTGGTGAGCTTAAATGAGTTACGCACATTAACCGATAGGAAGCAGAGCTGCTTTGAGAGGAAAGCCGCCCGTATTCTGTGCAATGAAAACAAGTATGTTTGAACACTCTACTTTCTGATGAATTCACATTTTCTAATGACTATCAGAGAAACTGTAACAAGTTTGTCGCTATAATGCCTTTTGACTGAAATTATCTCCTTTGTACATAAGCATTATGAAACACGATACATTTTTTCACCGATCCTCTCCTTCATAAAATATATGGTTCTTCTTTGATCATGTAATACTTAATATTTCGTATATTTTGTTTCCCACTTATGTAAAATTAACATAATTCCCTATTTCCTTCACAATTTTTAGCCTAGTTCTGGGGACACAATTATTCATTTCTCCATACAAAAGTACATGAATGGGATAATGCTTCCTCTTACCAGAATGTTAAGAAAATAGATTTCAGTAGTATCTATGAGGAAACTGGGTAGTGATGATGATAAAAATTTGCTTTTTCCAAAACTCCTGTGGAGTAAATGAGTATAAATAGCTTTGTTTTGTCAATAAGGTGAAAATCAAGCAAACAACAGCTTCCTTCATCTCCTAATTGTCCTGACTTTTTAGACAAAATGTTAAGTGATCAACAAAAATATTAATCCCTACTTTTTCTAAATAAACTCACATTAGTCCATTTGTGATATACTGATGAATTTTCCTGTGTAGTTTGTAAATTGTAACAGGTGTAATCAGATTTGTAAATTTAAACTTCCACGTCTGCTGTTCCTATCATCTTAGGTTCCACCCTCTGCTGTTAGAAAAGCTAATTTAGCCTGTTACACAGTGTTTACCGCACTTGGATTAGTAATGACCACAGAGGTTGCAAAACAGATTCTGATGTATCTCACTTCCCATATGTATATGTGTTAGAGCAAACTGAAAATATTAAACCTATTTTATATTGCTAGAGCAGTTTGGTTTGAATTCAAAAATTTTAACGTTCAATCAAAAGAAACCCATGTCTTTGCATGTAGGGAGCTGTAAGAGTATGAGGTGTTACTAAGGCGGGGTGGGGGGAATGGGTAAGAAGCAAGCTTTTGTTAGTGCATACAAGTTTTTAGTGCTTTTTTGTTTCAATACATTAAAACAGAAACCCTCCTAACTACTTATTTATGGATATTACAAGTGTACATTTTCTGTGTATAAGAAGTATTACTACTCAAGAGTTTTGAGGCATAAAAGATAGAAAATATTAGGCTAAACTTTTGTTTTTACTAAATAATAAATTACTTAAGGGTTTTGGGGAACAGAAGATCAAAAGCAATAATCTTTTGTTTCTACTAAAAAGAATAAACAAAACTACCTGATAAAGCTTAAAAGATAATCAAACGTATTTGTTTCAGAGGTACAGTAACTGGATTTTAACTCATATGAAATACAGTTACACATAATTTATCCTGTAACATATAAAATGCAATTGTTCAAAACTATTTGAATTATATCGTATGGTTGCCATCATGGCATTACAGAACACAGAATAGTACTTGGAAAACACAACTAAGCCATCTCCTGATATCTCAGTTCGGGTAATGTAAAGACAGAATGAAATAGCTGACATCTCTGATATTGAAGCACAGCTTTCTAGTTTGTTTTGGCTCCATTTTCAGCTGCCACGGGATTGATGATTGTGAAGTAAGTAGCATCAATGTATCAGGTCAGTGTAGGACAAAACACTAAATTTGGTTTATTCATGGTCAACATTAAATTTGAAGGAAATGAAAAATGTATCTTTTATATCAGTATGAATCGTGTAACTCTGTTTTTAATTGAGTAGTTTACTTATTTGGAGATCTGTCATTACTGAATAGGAGTACAGAATCTAATTATTTCCATTTTATATTCATTTATGACTGTATTATATGAGAAGGAAAAATAGTTTCCAAACTCATAATGAATTCACTCTATGTCTGGCATTTTTCTTCAGCATCCAGAAAATTCAACAAATGAAATATCAATTGTGTAGTCTGCCTCAGAAGAACAGCTGCACAAGTTAGTTCACCACAAAACAAGCTGAACAAAATGATTTATGGAGTACTGTTTCCTTAATTATTTCACAGAACCTTGCTGGCTCTGGAGATTTGTTTGAGCCAACTATTGCAAATCTGTGAATTCCAGAAATAGTAGATTCCTGTTCTTCCTTCTTTACCTCCTTTTTTTTTGTCATGAAAACAAAAGCTGTTAATCCATTGTAACTTTATGCTAACAACTCTGTATTAATGCTCTTTATATTTTAATAAGAAATTGAGATCTGGGAAGCCAGTGTTAATCAGATGACTGAATTAATCTAAGTTTTCTCTTGACTAATTCTAAGCTAATTCTTGCTCTGGCAGTTTTGTGAAACTGTAAAGCAAACTGGAACAGAGTGCAATGTACTTGACACGAGTGTTTTAAGAATTCAGTTTCTCAGAAGCTTACCCTGGTGCATATTTTGACATTATGTTGCATCTGGGCATCAAGAAATATGAATGACTGCACTGAAACTTGGTTTATCTGGACTAAAAGGATGAAGGAAGTTAGTTTAATTTTGACCTTTTTGTTCAGTATGCTAATATCAAGGGTACCTGACAGAAGGAATTTCTTAGTTCATTATGGATAGAGTGAAACTCTCCTCTTATCCTGGGCCCTGTGAGGTCCTCATAGCTTCTTGGCTTCCTTGATTATGCAGAATGATTAAACATATTTATTGGCCAGAGAGCATTTCAATGGTCCTAAGAGGTTTTTTCTAGGCATTTCTAGAAAACAACCAATCTAAAAGAAGCCCTTATTTGCCCAGTTTCTGGGAAATAGAGTGATAATCTTGCACAAAAAGAAGGCATTTAGGCGCTTTACACAGGATCACTTGAAACTTTGCTGCCACTTACTCATTTGTTCTAACTCCCTGCAATTGCAGGTTCACTCCCTACCCTCAGTTTCCCAGTGTTTTTTTTTTTAAATGTCTTTCTCCCCATGCCTTCCTTTCCTTTATGTGTGCCTCGAGCATCAGCTGTATGTAGTTTATATTTGCAGAAAACATTTCTTAATTTTTGATGGGGAAGTAATTGTTTCTTTCCCATTTAGCATGTTTGCAAGAAACCACCATTGCTCTCATATTTAGGGAGCTAAAATGACCTAAGCCAGAGTATTGTGAGGGATCATGACTGTCTAGTCAAATAAGGAGGGTGAGGTTGTCTGTGGGATTCAAACCTAGCAGCCTGAGCTCACAGCTGCACCTGGCCCTCTGTTCTGTTCTGAACCAGTAAGGAGAGGATGTACTTACTACCAGGGCCGGGGAGTTATCCGTGCAAAACAATTAAAATTGCTTCTGTTCAAGGATACGCCACACGTTCAGTGTGAGTACCATGTAAGAACACTGTTGCATTAATGGTCTCATTTTTATTGGTTATATTTTACTTTTATCTGTTCAAACAACCAGGGTTTTCCTTCACAGAAGTTCTCAGTGGTGTGAAATAGTATGTGGCTTGAGTACAAGCAACAGGCTAAAAGGAAGGGATAAATTTGCTTTAATAAGTCTTTTTCAGATGGAGGTAGGACTGTTAAAATTCTGAAGATTCAGTTCAATGGCTGAACTTAATTATCAACCAAAATCAAGTTGTAAAACTAAAATGTTTTGTTTCAGATTAATTTTTTTTGTTGTTGTTTCACCAGATATGTTGTTTTAGAATCTTAAAAACACCTAAGGAAATAGAGATGTATGACAAGGAAACAGAAGAGAGAGTGCGATAGCAAAGTACACTGTCTCAAATCATATTTATGTTTTGTAACATAAAAAGGAATAAGGGCCGTGCTAACACATTGCAAGCTTATCTTGCTTTTGGTATTCCACCAGATATCTCCACAAAACACCTACAGCTCTCTGTGTGACCTTCAATTACATGTGCATGGTAGGATACAACCCTGTTTGACTAGGATTAAAAATGGAGGTGTGATAAATGCTTTCAATTTCTGAGCTGTTTCAGTGGTCTACTTCCAAGAAGAGTAAGTGTTACAACAGAGTCTGGATAGGGAAGGAGGCTGGCAGTAACTAGGGTGAAACACATCCCAGGCTTAAAATGAAGCAGAAGTAGTAAGTCTGTTAAAAAATACCACTTTATCTGAGAAAGAAAGAGAAAAGAGACTGAGGCCAAGAAGGTGATGGGAGTCATGCTTGCTCATCAAATTTCTAGCCTTGCAGGAAATGGACCCTTACAAGGCTTGTCATTCAGCATTTTTTCTTAAACCATTCCGTGATTCTCTTCAGATTTCAAAAGTAAAGTGTCCTTTATTTAAAGATTTTATTTATTTATTTATTTATTTTAAATTTCTTGCTCAAATGCCATGCATTCTCTGAAGGACTTAGGCAGTAATAGAGCTTTTGATGTCTCCAGGCTCCAGTAAAATGTTCCTATCCTGCTGAGGATTTGGGAGAGCGCTAGCACTGAATCTTTAGTCAAGCAGATGGATTAGTGCCAGAGAAGGGTCAAAGGATCTGCATGTAGGAGTGC
The DNA here is from genome assembly GCA_013397055.1 of Pachycephala philippinensis. Classification (NCBI taxonomy): domain Eukaryota; kingdom Metazoa; phylum Chordata; class Aves; order Passeriformes; genus Pachycephala; species Pachycephala philippinensis. Next base: position 8,818 of record VWZT01011630.1, read on the forward strand.
CCTAAGAGATCCAGAAACTAGGAGCAGCAGCTGGGCTGTAGCCACAAGTAGAAGCACAAAGTGTTCAGCAGTGGGCTCCGGTCACTTCAGAATAGTCCTGCCTGAAGAGCAGGATGAGGCCAGCGAGTGAGAAGTGAGTGGTACTCCCTATCTTGTTGAAGCTTAGAGTTTTTTATGCAAACTATTCTTAATGACTTATGTTAATTAAAAGGTATTTGTAATTTTTTTGATAAGAGCAGTGCAGAGCCCACAGATGCATGGCAGCTATTTTATCTCTTGCTGTTGATGCAGGTTCATTTCTTCATTACCTCATGCCTGTATAGCCCCTAATGTCTCTCTTCCTGGAATCTGGATGTAGGATGTAAGGAAAACAAAATTAGTGTCTAATTTCTTTGATCCTTAAAACTGTAAAGGTCCACGAAATCCAACTCGTATGTGCCTGATTAGGTTACAGAAGAATATAATTAGCACTAGTTTCTCCACCTATGGGGAAAGACTTGCCATTGCATACAGCCATGTTGCATTGAATGCTTAAAACAGTGACTTCTGTCCTGTATTGCTATGTCACAGCAGCAGGCAAGAGGAACATAAAAGGTGTTTTCTTAATGTATTTCATTTCCTCACTGTTGTAACTGTTTGACAGCTGAAGACTGGGAATAATCACGTATTTAGTCTCTTTCTTTGTTGATTTCCTCTCATATATTGATTTCTGGGGTTTATTTTCAAGAATGAAAAAATGTGAAGAAGGTGATGCAAGAGCTGTAGTTAAGGAAAAATGTCTGAGTAGTCCCAGACAATAAAGTGTTAAAATACCAGTTTATGCTTATTGGGGTAGGTCCACTTTTGCACAGGAACTGGCTTTAAACTGAAATGTTTATACTAATGTATCTCAAGTTCCAATTTATGGAAGAGTTTCCTTTTTGCATTGCATATCATTATATTAATGCATGCCAGCATTGAAGGATTTGGCCCTTTTTTTGCTCCCCAAATGGTTGTAGACATTATGTTATAGCTGAAGTACTAGGCTAGGTGCAGTGTAGCTGTAGTGTATGCTTCCTCAGCTGAGAGGACATTTTACTTCAGATGAAAAATGTGCTTTTTATGTACAAGTTCATTTTGCATATATTTTTCAGTAGAGAGAGAGCACTCTGCCTTCCTGGGATTTGGTAGCTGAACCAGGTAAGATTGTGTCTTCCTGCTGTCTTGTTGGGTTTGCCGTTTTCTCTGAGCTCCCATCGTATTAGCCACCAATTCTCCTTTCTTTAGTGCTGCTCAAGTCACAGAATTTCAGGGATGAATAATTTCAGACATAAATTCTTAAAAACCTATTACTCTGGAAGAGTCGAAAGCAGATTAATTTGATAGTAGTCAAGATGGGAGAAAGAATAGGGTTAAGGAATAGGAATTGGTTTGGGGGGTTTAGCAGATTTCTTTGCAGTGTGGAAGAATAAAACGGTAGATTTCCATAAGGAGAGCACTGAAGTGAGGAAAACATTCAAGTCACTTGCTTTTAAGCAGTGAAGACTTCAGATTTATTAATCTGGTTTTTGCTTTGCTTGTTGTTTCGTCATTTCAATTCTGTCCACTGAAAACTATAGTAATTGACCCAATGTCAGACTATGATCTGATTAAAAATATAAGTAAAAATAGGATAGTACCATGGTAATTAATTTTTTTCTTTCATTTGCCCTAGGTAGTGACAAAAGTTTTTCTCATATCTGTTTTTTTCTTGTCTTGATTTTCACATTAAATGAAGTTTAGCTGTCATAGTCAATTGAAAAGTGTAAGAATATGGACTAGTAAAATTATTTATTTAAAATACAAGTTAAATAAAAGTTCTCACTTAATATTACACGTAAATCCCACATGATTTGTGAAGTATGATCATACAGTGCAGCACTGGTCTAAACCTCCTACCTGTTGTTACAGCTGAGTAGTGACTTCATAAATGTGTGGGTGTAATTTTGAAACTGGAAAATGCGTTCTTGTGGTCCATTAATATCTATCTGCAGCAAGAAGACTTATGTTTTAATGTGTATCTACTTCTGAATTTCATTTAAGGTGACATTGCATCCTCAAATGAAATACCAAGTTCCTATATGGAGTAATAGGAAGGCATGTGGTCTTACTGAATATCTCTGTGTGCTCATGCTTGTTGCACTTGTGTACACTTAAGTAAAAGTTAATAAGTAGATTAACAGTCTTTGGCATTTCTGTTTTTCTTTTCCTCAAATAATTTTAGTTTAAAACCAAAGACATATTGCCAATGGCATTAGCAATACCGCAAGTCCTGGGGCGGAGGTAATACAGATCAGTGCTTCTCATACGGTGTTTTGTCTGACAGTGGAGTTGTTTGTACTGTGTTTGTGAGTGAAATGTGGAGTGAGCTTCTTACACCAGGTGCGGAATCCCTTTTGAAGTGGAGTCCATTTTATAAACTTTGGGTTCCAGATGCATTTCTTTGGTTCCATCCATTTCACGTAGGCAGCCATCTGCTAGGAAACCATCTTCTATTTTCTCAATCTACAAGACAATTACTTATTTTGAAAATAAATTAGTTTTTCTACATTACATGACCATTTCATCTTTCAGTACAAAAGCTGTAATTATTTAACTGCTAGTGAATTCTTAAAGTGTATTTACACTTCCTCTCATGCATCTTAAGCATTCGTACATCTTCAAGCCAAGTACTACATTCTTCTGATTCAAGCTGTCACCTTCAAGCCACCCACGCATGGCGGCTTGGTATAGGCGTTTTTCAGATAGGTTTTTAAATAGACCAATCCACAGATGCAGATGAATAGAACGGATTGTGAAAGTTAAGGACTGATTTGCAAATTAAGTGGGCTGTTTTGGAGACGGGGTTTGCCACAGCCAGGCTGGCACAGATAGCAAGTCGTCCTGCTTCTTGGACCTCAGCTAGGGAGATTGTGTCTGGCGTGCCTGTGGGGCTTTCTTTGGCTTGACTGACAAGCCAGACTTCCATGAGTAGAAGTTGCCCTTTGGGCAACGTACTGTGAAATATTGCTCAAAAAACCTCTTTTCTCAGTCATTACAGACCCTGGGGCAACCTCTGAGTCAGCCTCAGGCCACTGTCTCAGGCTTTCCCCAGATACCCAGTCTTTTTCCAAACAATTACTTACATGGCCATATATGAGTGGCCTTACCTACCACCTGCTCTTTGTCATCTCAGTGCATTTTTTCCTTCTTGCAGAGATAATGTTTTTTTTCTTTTCTTCTCCATCATGTTTTCACCCTGTCATCTTTTTGCATCTTTATTGGTGTCTTTCCCAGTCTAAGCTGGTTTTGGTTTTTAGTTTCTCTGGTTTGTGCTGGGGAAGGGCTCTTCATGTTTTCTTCTGAGACAAAACTGGGGATGCCTGAGCCCATAAAGATTTATACCTGCATTTAAGTTAACTAAAACATGTACAACTTCTCAGGATCAAGGCCTAATCTTGGAAAGAATCCGTTGGAGAAACTGGTGTTAAGTGTTATCTAGGTAGAGTGTTTAGACATTTAGCATGTTTTATGTTTTGAAAATTGCTTAACTTAGCAACAGATGGCAGGTACTTTAAAAGTGGAAACTATGTTTGTTACAGAGACATTTAAAATACAATATAACGTGACTGAAAAGTGTTATACTAAAATAATAATTTTATCCATATTAGTTTTTTGTGGACTTATATTGTTGAGGATTCATTATTATGAACAGCAGCTTTCTGCACTCCGTATTTTAATGAGTTTCAAAGCGTGAAAAATCTACTAAGAGTTTTCTGCAAAAAAATCACAAGCATACATGTTACTTGACTAATTAGAAGGTTTGTGGATGACAGGCTTTGGTTTCACCACTGATTATTAATAAAATATAAGACGTGCACAGTACTCTTTAAAAGAAGAAAGCTAGAAACCTGTTGGTTAAATTAATTCACTATGAATCAAATGAAGGATAGGATAGGATAGGATAGGATAGGATAGGATAGGATAGGATAGGATAGGATAGGATAGGATAGGATAGGATAGGATAGGATAGGATAGGACAGGACAGGACAGGACAGGACAGGACAGGACAGGACAGGACAGGACAGGACAGGACAGGATAGGATGGGATGGGATGACTGTTTTTTACTTGACTTAATAAACAGGATTATTACTGAATTAAAGTTTGGATTTTTTTTTGTCAGAACACGATTTTTTCCAGTATGTTTTGACAGTGCCGTCAGCTACGACAAACTACTGACTGTAGATATTCTCTGCCAGAATGATGAATCTATTTCCAGTAAGCTAGTTGCTTCATCTTGTTGGATATACTCTTGGGCATTTATCACGTAATTCCCTTAATTCAAACCAGTTGTGTACATATTTTGTAATTGATGAATTACTGACAGTAAATAAATATTCATACAAAATCAACTATTCGTTAAATTTTTAAAAATGCTGTTTAACAGTTTTTGTGCCAGAAATTAGCAGTCTTTTGTTAACTGTGTCTTTTCACTGTAAACAAACTTTAAATATGAATTAGTGTCATCTAAAAATGCTATTTACAATTATTACGACATTGACTATATACCATTTCAGGTAAGAGCACATTACCATTGCAACTGTATGTTAAATACTTTTATCAACACAGTGAGTAATACCAGATCACTAGTCCTTGAAATAACATGTCATTAAATTTGTGAAGATGAAACAACTATTCTCCCATCAAATTCTGCACTACATTTAGATGAAATGCCTTGGTTAAGTAACATCTTTGAAGACTGGGTGTTACTTCCTTTAGCTCTGATTATAGTTGGCAGACATTATGTGTTCTTTGTGTATTACCAAAACAGAACATCTATCTGCAGCATACTCCGTCTTTTCTTCATAAATGGATGCAACTTTGGTGTGTTGGATGTATTTTAGTGTGTTGTTTGCATTTGATTAATTTGGTCTTACAGCTTTTGTGTGTGCATATATCTTACCCCACTACTGAATATATGTGATTGATGCAGTGAACTGTTGGCTTCTGTTGTGTAAATGTTAATCAAAGAGTATGTTCCTCTGCTTAATGGCTTTTCAGTGTAGGAGGCAGCCAAACAACTACAGTCCGCTTTTTTTTGCTCTTTAATCATTATTGCGTAAGACACTGGCAAGAACAGGTTTTTTTTAATCTATAAACACTATTTCATGCTTAAACATATCCATTGTTTGGTCAAAGTTATGAAATATTGTTGCTCAATGAAACTTTGTTTTCAGCATTTCCTGGTAAAGCAGTAGTAGAAGAGATAAAACAGTAAAGGAAGAGGAAGATAATTAAGTAAAGAAAAATACTAGGAATACGTGCAAGAAAGAAGCAGAAGATGCAGAGTCAGTAAATTCAGCCTCATATGGTTTCAGGTCTTACGATTTAGAAAAATAGTTTTCTTTTATCAAAAGCCAAACTGGATGCTTTTCTGGATTCCATGGCTGTGGTGAAAGGAATAATTTGTGACTAAAATATTCCTAAGGAGAATAAGGTAGACATTTGCTATGTTCCAATGTGTGCTTAAAATGTGTGTAAGAATAGATGTTGATTAGTGCGACAGCTTATTTGGGTGAGAAATTAAAAGATGTTCAATATTTAAATAAAAAATCCAATAAATGTTTGTTTGTGGTGGTGATACAGCTCAGTATCAGAGGCAGCGAGTTTCTTGAAAACACAGCTCACATTTTTCTGGCATGTAGGTCTGGTATAAATTTAATAGATACAGCTTTAGTCATTCTCCATGAATGTCACTAGTGAGGCAAGCTAAGGCTGAAGGGAAGGCTTGTGCTTCGGGGTTTGAAGTGTTTTTTGGGTTCTGGTGTGGGGTTACTGTAGTGTATGTGCATCCCTTACCCCTTTCAGAAAAATGTCTCTAAATTGTGCTGTTAGCAAAATTTTACCCCTAGCATTATCACTGGTCAGCTTTAGAAAATTAGCAGAATTAGCAGGATTTATTGAATAGGAATTCCTCTTGCTGTTGCTTGTTGCGCTTGACCATTAGGACAGTCTTGCTAAAATCCTCTCAAGCATTGTAGGATCATAGACAATATCACATTATTTGTATTGACTAATGTTTTTGTTCTACAAATATTATTTTAATTGTTATAATAATTTTTTTCATTCCTCCAGGTTTTGCCTGGAAAATATGTCTCAGTTTTTGTTATAGATCATCATCTTCTAATATTCTAGAAAGGCATAAGGCAGAAATCCTCCAAACCTTCTGCAATTTTGTATTATATAAGATGTTCAAATGCAGATCTGTTTTTATGGAAAGGAATACAGTAGCACTGAAGCTTGTGAAAAAAACAGTAGTTGAAAGCTTAATCATTAAATCACAAAAACTTTTCTTTTGTTTCCCGTCAGTTTATTTATCTCAGAAATGTATTGAAAGTATTTTCAGGAAACATCAGTAAGAGAACTGAATGGCTTGAATAAAATACTGGTGGCTTAGTCCACCATTATGTAGTAGAAATTAATATATTTTGTTATTTGAACACACATTTCCACAGTGTTATACCACCTCGCTTTGAACAACTCCTATAAATATTCCTCTTGCATATATACATTTAGCATGCTCTTGCAGAAATGTGTATTTGGAAAGAAATTTTTGCTTACAGACTGTTTGTATAAATTGAGTATTTATTTCAGATCCATATCAAAATGGTAGACGTTGTGCTTTTCAAAATCCTTTCTCCTGGATAAAGGCCATTTCCACTGTTTTAATTCATAAACGTGTGCTTTTGTGATTTGAATCTACATCTTCCATTTTGATAATGATTATTCCCACATTCTCATTCTTTGTTAGTTCTCAAAAGTTAATTGTAAAAAAAAAAGTTAGTCCAGCTAAGCAATCTTCATGTCTGGTTAATGTAGTTACCGCTTATTGACCTTCTGAAAATGCTGGTAAGTCAAAGAAGTTTTTAATGTGCTAAGGACAGCTAACTGTTACAAAGTTAGATGCCTTTCTCTGCTGATCTGAACCTGCCATTGTTCTTCCCTAGTTTTTGTAATCGTGCTTTAAGGTTGCAACAATAATGCAGGAGTAAGATGAGACAAAACCATGGCTTCTTAAAGACCTTATCTAGTAGTGGTTTTAGTTTAGTTTACATATAAGTATGGTCCCTAAGGTGCAAATTTTAGAATGGACTACAGTCTTGTTAAGGTATATATTCTTTTTAAGTATAGTTCTTTGAAAGTGGTGATTTATATCATAAAAATATATAGTGTTAAAAAGAAGCAGAGGGTTTGGATATGTTAATAACTGTCAAGTAGTTTTTGTTCGGCTTTTGGCTGATATGAGTAAGGTAACTTCTCTGTAATAGAACAGAATCTCTATTAATAGTACCTCTTTTCAGTTATTTACGTGTCTTTCAAAGAAACGACAATTGATTTCAACTTAGATATAGTCTGAAGAACTGAAGTAGGCATTTAATAACGCCTTTGTACTAATCGAATTTCTGTATGTTTATGTAATTGTTTATGGAATTTAAAATGAAAATACTTAAAATGAACAAGGCATCTACATTTGTGGTATAGATATATGGGAAACTAATAGTTGCATTTTCTCTTTTTACAAACTCTAGGGGGGACGCAAAGATTACCTCGCACAATTGGAGTGTCATTGGCAAAAGAACTAATCTTCTCTGCACGCATTGTAGATGGTGAGGAAGCAAAATCAATAGGATTGATTAGCCACGTGGTAGAACAGAATGAAGCAGGGGATGCTGCGTACAGAAGAGCATTAGCTCTGGCAAAAGAATTCTTACCTCAGGTATAACAAATTACTTTGATTTTGGTTTTTAGTTTTTACTAAATACGAAGACTGAAAAAGAAACAGCTTTATTAAAGAGAACTGTCACAAAACTATATATCAAAAAGCCATGCTAGTTATGTGGCAAGCAATCAGAAGTTTTGTCTCTTGTATTAAATGCTGTTATTTGGTAATTATTTCACAGTGAAGAAGGAACCTCCATCAGTCCTCATCTTGCCATGATCTGGTCTGTGTTTTCATTTTGTGTTCACTTTGTGTTTTTGTTAGATTACTTTGTTGTTGTTGAACACCTCAGAAAAGAGGCAAAAGGCCCTAGGTAGAAAATTCATAGGAGGCAGAAAAATAAAATAATTAGTAAACCACTTTATTGGATCACAAGTGTGACAGCTAAAATTTTTCATTGGAAATGTAAAATGTTATAGCTTCGGTATTGCATTTAAGGGTGGTTATTGAAAAGACAAAAATGAAAAGTACAGTAAAAATTTTAACATACAGCAGTTCTGGGAGGTTAATTTATGGTTACAACTTCTTATTGGAACTCCTTTGTAAGCATTTGGCTTTTCCCAAATCATCAGGCCTGAACATCCATAAGCTGATGCTGATGGATAGGCACAGGACTGAGATGATTCCCAAAGATGTCTTGCTGTTTGCAGTACATTGGAGGCGAGTGTCCTTCTGCTCACTGGGGATCTCAGTCACTCCCGGGAGTGTGTCATCACTTGGCCAGTGCAGGCTTTGCAGTAGCGTACTGTAGGTTTGAAGCTTGCATCAATTAATTTTATTTCATGATCACATATTTTCACGTGTCTCCATTGTGTGATAGTAGGGACATAGGACTGACCTTGCCAAGACCTATAATGATGTATCTTAAGGTGGCCATTCTGAGCCTTGTTTTAAAGGAAATTGATAACGCTTAACAAATGTGGACACACTCAGCACCTTTGAAACATAAACCAAATACAATAATTAGGTTCTTTTGAAAATAGTATACTTTCACTTTTTCTCAGTATTCAAACTATCAGTTTGGAAGCAAATGTCTACTATAGTGATAAAATCTAGGATATCTGACTGATGCACTATAAATTTAGTGAAAGTCCAAAGTCTAGATGGTCTGAATATAAGAATATTGATGTACATACTCTTCAACTACAAATCTTGCAGGTATATGAATAAACTTTTTCTCTCATTTTAGGGACCAGTAGCAATGAGAGTTGCAAAACTGGCCATCAATCAGGGAATGGAGGTAAGGATCTGTACTTTCTGTGAGAGTAGGCCGGAAGTCAGGTGGGCAACAGTTGTACTGTGGTAAAATTCTTTTTCTAGAACTATTTTTAGCTTGTCATTGTGTAGTCTTTCGAAGTCTATTTGGTCAATGAGAATGAAATGTAATTTTTTTATATCTGAGACTCCTGAGATGCTGATTTCTGTAACAAGGCATAGTAACCTCTGGAGTGCACTATGCTAATTAAGTAGAAAATAAACATAAACTACTATGAACAAATTGTGTTTCAAATCTCAGGTGAGAAAAATGATCAAAGTCATACTATGTGAAGTCTGTCAAGCTCTCAGTATTTAGTACCTAATAAAGTTAAAGGCTGAAGGGCATATTATTTATTTTTAATAGTTTAATAATGGTTAGTGTTAAAATTGTACCTGGAGCCTGATTTCATGTTTGATTGAGTGCCACTCCATTTTGTACACTATTGACCTAGCTCTAAAGCTCATTTAAAATCCTGTCTGGACATGTGTTGTACTGTAGGTGTACAGATCCTAAGACTGAGTTCAGCAAGTCTGTTCATATTTAAAGTTAGGCTCTGCACCAGTACACCTTGTAGCTCAGTCTGGTGCAAGAGAAAGGGGATCACACCATGTGTAGCATCTGAATCCAAGAAGATGGATTTGAATTTATACTTTTTTCTTAAAAGTCACGAAAGCCACTAGTGATATAATTGAGTTCAGCAAAATGTAACACCAGTTAGTGGTGGCCTGAGAACCAAATTCAGATGCCATTGCACGAAGAGTATGTGAGGTTTCCACAGCAAATAATGGTGGAATTTGAGATTTATTTCAATACCCAAGGTTCAAAATGCTACAGGCTAAGTTACCTGGCTACCAGATGTAGTGAATTGAAAGGTCAAAATAATGGTGTTTATAGAGATAGGGATGATAGGGTTAGATGGACTCTGAATGATCATCTTTAGTTGAGTCTTGAGGCCCAAGACAAGATCTACTGTATCAAAACCAATCAAGCCCAGTGGTCATCCAAGCTGTTGTTACAAAACTTCCATGGCACAGATTTCATGGCTTCCCTTGATAACTTATCCTATAGCTTATCTCCCCATGAAAACTGCTTGTGCATAGCCATAGTCCTTCCAGTGGTTAAGTGGAGAGCTAGTGAATCCTGCAGCATCTCATGCTTAAGACAGAGAAATAGTGAGGGCAAAAATCAGGCTTTTCAACTGTTCGGGGCAGCTCACAAAGAAACTAAATGTGTTAAAAATAGGTGATGGTGATGGAGGATAGACATTGGCCTCTTTTTTTTTCCATTTTAAATCCTTTTAAACTTGAAATTGTGTTTATTTTGTGGCACGGTATACTGTTCTTGTATGACATTTTGAAGATACATTGTGTCAGAAAAATTTTAAAATAATCATTCAGTTCATCTTTTCCCCTGTAGTAAATGAAATTATTATAAATGTGCAGATAGCTAATGTTTTTTTCCTAACCAGATGACTCATAGTAAAGAGCAGACATTTTTTGAGAATATTGCATGCTAGTTTTATTACCAAATCAGGATTCTGTTACAGAAATACTAACCACTCTCACTGTAACATTTCTATGTTAAAATAGTGTAGAAGAACTTCGCAGAAGTATCCTAGTATGTGGCATATAGAAACACAATATTTCTTTTAGCTGTGAGGGAATAATATATAATAAATTGAAAAAAAAATCTTTTAAAAACCATTGTATTCTTTTCCTCAGGTCGACTTAGTAACAGGTTTAGCAATTGAAGAAGCTTGTTATGCTCAGGTATGTAAATATGATTACATGAAAAAAACACAGAAAACAGGCTTTGTTGATGCCTGTTATGAAACATGCGGAAATTCAACTACAAATTGCTCTGTGATTTCTTCTGCAAACTTTTTGGCATTTTATTTAAACTTTCCATCTACTTGGTCTGATTTTGTAAGGAATTTAAGGAAGGAGGTGTAGTTCAGGACAATAACACGCCCCTACCAGTACTGTTAGGGTGAAGGTAGTGAAGCATTACCAGCCATATATACCTAGCCAGTCATACACTCTACCATGCCAGTCCAAGGACTGCCTTGCTTTTGCTTTGTTTTGGTTTAACATGAAATAACACAAAGGACATTTCACTAACATGTGCCACTAATGGCATACGTGCTAACCAATAAAAAATTGAGACAAACCTCTTTGTCAGTGAAATATGGCATGTGTTTGAGATTGTTTGTTCTTGGACTTTGAGGCAAGCATTTTACGATGGAAGTAGAAGCATCAGCATTATATGCTTATTTAAGACGTGGTAATCAGATTAATAACTTTCTTCCTTCCCAAAAACCCAAAATGAACCCAACCAAAAAAACCCGAAGAAACCCAAGCCATGCAATCCCCCAACACCCAAAAAATCCCAAAAACAAACCCTAGAGAATTTCTTACACTCATCTGTTTGGAGAAAAGGTGCTCGTTTTCCACCTGAATTGTTTATCAACCTTACATCATGCCCTTGAAGTGTCTGATACATTCCTATATCTGACTAGATAGTTTTAATTTTTCTGTGTTAAAATTTTTCTGATGCATCTTAGATGCATTGAAGAACTAGGATTTGTACACAAATATTTTCCTTGGTATTGTTTTTGGTGTCAGTAATGACTTGTTACTCTGCTCATTGCAGACTATTCCAACAAAAGATAGAATTGAAGGCCTTCTTGCGTTTAAGGAGAAGAGACCTCCTCGCTACAAGGGAGAATAAAAGAATCTGATGCCTTTAAAATACAGGGGGATAAAAGTACTTCTATGAGGACCATTAAGGTGCACTTTGCATCTGCACCTGGAATATCACAATCACCAAAGTAACAGCAAATCATACAGATGTTACAACATTTTGAATGTGTCCATACTTGTATGAAGCCAAGATAGAAATGTATATCAGCTCATGCTCATTACAGTTTCTGATGGTTGATCTGTGTATTGGCAAAGTCACAGGTTCATGCAGCATTTTTAAAATTTCACATGTATGAAACATACCATTCCACAATTGAAAAAGTTCTGTAAATTCTTTACGTAGACAAAATCTATCTGTGATGTTAAGCATAAATCTGCTGTATCGTTTTATCAAAACAAAAGCAACTACTGAACACCAAAAATAAGAAATTGTACCAAATATGCATTTTAATGATTCTGTATATCACTAAAAATTGTATTTGAGTATTCTACCGAAATATCTATATTATTAATAAAGCTAGGGGAAATGAAAAGGATTATCATTTAGAAAATGTTAAGCTTTGTTTATCTTACACTATTCTAAGTAAAATGAAATTCACTTTAGCACTTAATGGTGTTTTTTTGATAAAGTTGTTGCCATTATATTAATTTAATTGTATTAAATGAAGACATTTCTGAGGCCAGCCTTTAATTATATATTCTTGTATGTTAAACTTGCCTTTGTCTTGCATTTTTCCAACATATCATCTGATCAGCACTGTCGGCTGTGAAGGACCTTTATTTCACTTGCCCAAGTTATTTTAAATTTTTGATGATTGTATTAAAGATGGTTGTGCAGGGATATGACTAATGTGCTCTCATAGAACCTAGAATTATCTTAATCTCCATAATATTCCTTTTGCTAGTTTTATGAATGTATATTTGTATACAACAGGGATGTTATTGAAATGTTCTTTATTTTGTGATGGCCTCAGAGTTCTTCTCATATACTGAAAGAGAAATGCACTAGGTTACAAGGTAAGAAAACTTGTGATTCATACTGTGTATTTGCAGTGGACACAGCATATACAGCAGATGTCTGGAAATAACCTCGTAGAAAGTATTTTTGTTAATTTGACTGGAAAATAAACATGGCTTAGCAGTCCAAGGCTGTCTTTTTATATGAAAACAAATTTATTCATGCTGGGTTACCATTGGCTCATGAAACTTGTGCATGCTTTGCTGTTTCTGCAACATTAGCTATGGTCACTGTCCATATCTATGATGATAAAGCAGCTCATCAACATGAAATGACAAGAACTCATTTAAATTCATATTTAGACATATCATTACATGTAAATTGATTATAACTGGTAGAGCTCACACTTTGTTGACTGGTAAACTTGCTGAGTCGATAATTTCTTGCACAATAATTTGCAAATAAAGTACTGGTACTTGTTTTGATAGTCATATAAAGCCTAGAGGGTCATTTTCTCGTGTTTTTGAAATGCTAACATGTCATTTTCATTTTTACTGACTAGGAAATAATTATGTTAATAGGAAAAAAATATTAAGTGTATGCTGATGGGTTTCTGTTGCATAACTTTGATACACAGTCTAGTTATTGAGCTGCTTCTTTTTCTACCAAGCACTGATTAAGTAGCTTCTGTGAATGTCTATTTTAAAACATCTAATAACTTTAAATACTGTGGCATATGACTCTGTAGATTCATGCCTTTAACTAGTAGTTTTGATCTCTGAAAATGATTTTGCTGTCACAGTGGTCTCTACATTCCTTTCCTCAGGAGAAGATAGTGTCATATCATAGCAATTTGAGTTCCTTCTTTGAAGTCAACAGTTTGAATATTATTACAAAGTGAGTATCAGTAGGACAATTTTTAAAGGTACTTTGGAGTGATGAAGTAGTTCTGGAGGAACAATATTTTAACAAAAAATATGTTGATCACTTACTGTCTCGTTTATTAAGTGACATGTTATGATGGCTGCAGTGCTCATAATTAATAGCAGTTTAGAACTCTGCTTCCACAAGAGGGTTGCTTGTAACAGAAATGCTAATATAAAGGCTGACTTTTCCTTATGAAAGGTATAATCTGGCAAATCCTCCTTCAAGCACTTAGGCACAACTCTTTCAGTTCCTGGCCAAGCCATGCTTTTCTCCACAGTACCTTGTGATGAGTGAGCCCTGGTCTCTGCTGGTCTTCTGAAAGGTTATCTCATGGTCACTACACGTAAGCGGCTTTTTCTTCTGTTCCTGCTGAGCTCAAGTGGATAGTGAGTTCTTCTGCACTCCACTGAGTTGGATATTGAAAAGTTATAACACAGGTAGGTCCATTACCTTCAGCTGATAACTTCTCAACATTGGTATGTTCAGCTTACTAAATTGCTTAGAGATTCTCAGTTTCATGCAGAAATTAATGTGTGACTTTATATAACACATGTAATTTTAGCCTTTAATCTAGCAAACTGTTTATATTTTCAACGTTACTGAAGTAACCCACATTCTTAGTATTTTTACTAAATTTCTGGATAAAGTTTTCATTCTTTTCTTCATGGCTCTGGTCAGTTCAATGCTTTTGAGTAGCTTACCTGTAATGAAAAAAAGGTGTGTTTTATTTATTCTAAGGTTATGTAATGATACAGTTAAGTGTTCTTGGAGATGTTTTCTGTGGAACCTTTTTATGACATTTGCAGTCATTGGTGCCCAGTTATTGTTGAAATTCTGTCAGTCTATGTGAAATTAGTCATAGTCCTACGTCAAGGTTCATATCAATGCTTTTCTCGAACTGCTTTTAATCAGCTGCATTTAGAATAGTAAACATCAGGATGTATCATTCTCAGCTGCTTCATATTTTACTCAGTCATTGCTCTTTAATGCATTTAATCATAGTCACATTTGTTGAAGAGATCGAGGCAGGAGAGGGCAGAATATCATGCTACTTGGAATCTGGTTTTGGGAGACTTAGGGAGTAAAGTAAGGGGTTTTGGCACTAGTGTCACTTCACATACCAAACCCGACTCATAGATGCAAAGTGAAAAGAGTAGTTGAAATCTTAATTTATCACTGCATAGTCTCTACTTACTCCTTTTTCATGCAAGAAAATCCCTGAAATGGTGTCTGTTGAGATTAGAGAGGGGATTTATGTACTATTTTAAAAAATGTACTTAAAAAAATCGTTGTTCATTTGAGTGGTGTGCATTGAATAATATGTGCTTTCATGTCTCATTTTTGGAATGTTCTTGAACCTAATGACACTGCTGAAAAGCCATAGGGCTTCAGTGTCTACTGATATAGTCTGTGTACTCGAGGTGTGATAAAGTTCATGATGATGTGGTTAAGATGTTCTTTTCCTGCAAACTTTTAGGAAGAGATCTATCTACAAAAATGAGAAAAAGAAAAATCGCAAGGAGGTTAACCAAAATAAGAGTTGTTTTCAGCTAAAGGTAATAAAATTTCTCTTGTCTACTTTGTGGGATTACAATGACTTTTTTTTATATTTGTGCCTTTTTTTCTGTTGGCTTTTCTTTCCTCCAAGTCTCGGACATGAATGTGCAGGGAACACTTCTAAAAATTTGTATGGGTTGTTTTCACTTTAAGAACATCTGTATTTTATAAGCAAAGTTAATAGAGTTTAAAAAATTTTCCTGAAAAGTCTTTGAAAGATGTAATCAGAAATTACTGTGTTATCACTAAGGATTAGGTAATATACCTTTTTTATTATAGATTTAAATCATGTTCTGTTTCAACCTTGGAACAGAGTTGAATAGAAATTTCTGTAGTTATGCAGAATGTGCTGTGTTTGCACAATGTGTTCATTATGCTTTATAATATATGTGTGTGTATACTGGCATGTCGTATGCATGCATATGTATGTGTATGTGCATATATATGTGTGTACATGTAAATAAAATTATCCAGACTGTCAGGCAAGACCAAGTCAATCCCTCAGGATGTGATACTACTATTCTGCTTCAGGAAGTTCTGAATTTGTTTGTGCAAGAGCACAACCAGCAGTGGACCCCACACAGCACATACCGTGGCTGCTACAAGTGGGCATACTTACCATGTGTTCTGTAGCACAGAAATTCTGCTGCAGAAGCAGCAGGCAAGTAGTGAGGCTATGCACGTGTGTTACCATATATCTGGTTGTGTACAGATGGTAGTTCAAGGCTAGAATAAACGTAGTCAAAGTCAAAGTGAGTTCTTAAGTTTCAACAAAGGTGTGGCATCCAGATAGCACATTCCTCCCAGTCCTATAATATCATTTGCCCCTGCAGTTTGGAGAGGCCTGCAGCAATCATGAGCAGCTCATTAATCAGCCACTGTCACAGATTATAAGATCAGTGTCTACCCCTTTTAAATAAGTCTAGACTTAGATTTCATCTTCAGCTCTTATCTAGTAGATAATTCTTCCAAGGACATTCATTCACATGGGAAGAAAATATGAAGTATGTTAAAAGAATTTATTACAGAGGGTGTGAACATTCTGTGTCAAAGCTAACTCCTATTGCAATACTTGAGTTCAAAATAGTACATTAACCCTCTAAGGCATGGTCTGTACATGTATGTTTATAAACTCTTCAAAGTTCTGGCTAGCGAGTACTATCCTTTAATTATAATTTCTGAAGCGTATGCTAATAAGGCTTTTGTAACATTAAAGAGCTGAGAATATGGTGCAGTTTTCTTGTTGCATAATATAACCACTTTCAGAAGAACATGGAAAGTTTGTTATTTTTGTAAGGAACTTATACATCAAATTGTTGCTTCTTTATTCTGGCAACTGCTAATTGATTTAACATTTTCCCTTAAGCATAAGGGACTTTGTGATATCATCTTTGGCTCAATTCTTTTTAGTATGTTAAAAATTCTGATGCCAGTTGTACAATTTTTTTTAAAATGTGTCTCTTCCATGCAGCTTAGAAAGACAAAGTTAAAAAATATAATTGTAAGGATAGAGTTGTGAAAGTTGTGTTTTCATGACATATAAATGTTAATAACACATCTGTAGGCTTGTGTGGAAGGGTTTGACTCTGCATCTTTTGTGTAATAAGTCTTTACTGCTGGGGCTGTTGTCTTCAAAACTGAAGTATTTTTGTAAATGCATGTGAGTATCCCCAGCTAGTGACCCCTCACGGTGTGTGGTTCATGTTGTCCTGTAGTTATCATTGGCCACCCCGTCCAAGTAGGGGTGAAAGGAGAAGAGAGCCAGGGAGCATACTTCTAACAAGCAGTGGGTCTTCCGAGTGTGTATAAAAGAGGTTTTGTAGGGTCGGTTCAGGCTGCATTCATAAGTCACAGTTGATTTCAACACAGTCATTTCTAGTATCTTCATGAGCAGCTCCACAAAGTAGATCTTTCTGTCATGGTTGGTTACAGCACCTGAGTTGTGTACCCAAAAGACTAGTAGAGATCATAACCTCCAAACATGATTCCTAGAGTGTCTGTATAACACATGAAAAGAAGCAGAGCCACAAAAATGGCATAACAAGAAGGATTGTGTCTAAGTTACTAGTTTGTAAATGAACACTTGGACATGGGTTTTTTCCACTTTGGGTGCAATGAAATTCCTGTCTTCATTTTGGATTTTACAAATCTTATCTGACATCAGTCCTTTTTTGAAAAAGTAGAGAGGATATGCTATGGCCCTTCCATCTGTATAACTGCTCAGTAGTTGAAGGACTCGTGAAACACCAAAGCAACTCCATTTCTGCTCTCTCCTTTCACTTAATTGACCTGAGCCAAACTTTCCTGCAGTAGTGACCTGTTCCCTGGATTCTCTCAAGTTACTCATGATGAAATTTGTCTACTTTAATTACTTATTCTACAAGTTAATTTATTGGGATGTAGAGATAATGACATCCACCTGATAGTTTACAGAGGTAAGGCCTGTCTTGCAGTTCCCTCATGCAGCAAGTATCACACTGGTTTTATAACAGATGCTGTAGCAAGGATCAGAGACCTGCTCACTTTCCTCTTGTCCCCAGCATCTCCTTTGTACAGACTCCTGTCTGCGAAACATGAAGATGCTTAATGAGTTAGACTCCTTAGGTGTGGAAGGTTTAATTCATGAATCCCAAAAGGCCTTGGATACAGCACTTTCTAAGTGCCATTGCCTAATATCACTGCCTGCTGCAAAATCTCAGCAGGAATTTTGAGAATCTAAATTTTGGATGACACCTATTCCTCTGTATAGAGATAGTCTTAGTTTTGTGATTATGCTTCTAGTCTGCTTTACTCTTTAGGACTCTTAGTTAAGCTTGAAAATACTTCCTCAGTGTAAGCAAGGAATATCAGAAATCACTTTTCAGCCATTGGTACCATATCATAGATCACATGATGGAACTGAGTTGCTGTTAACAGGTGATAATACTCATGAATACTGGCTACCCCTTTCTGTACCAGCTCTCCAAAGTAGAAAAAACTATCATCAGTAAGAGAGAAGGAAACACTGGCAAGTTAGAGGGGAGGTGATGTTGGAGCAACAGTGGCATAACTACAGTTGGCTGTGCCAAAAGAGTTGTATGAAGCTGGTTATTCCAGCTCAGTAGCCTGATTCTGCCAACAGACACAAAGTAGCTGTGGACAGGACAAGCTTTTGATCACAGGCTCTGTGTGTGTGTGTGTGTGCATATGCATGGTATATAAAATGTATGTCCATCTGTCCACTCTTCTCCCAGCACATAGTTTTAAGGTTATGCATAGAAGCTTTTAAAGCATTGATTCAATTTTTAAAATAGTTCACTGAAACCACATCCCCACAGGTATGTGTGTTTAGAGTTACAAAAACATTTTGCTCTATACATGTTTTTATATTTCATGTAATTACAGCATATTTATCTGAAGTATTTCGCAAGTATAGTTTTGTGTAATACTGGTAGGAGATTAAGTAATAGCTGCTTACTAGCACTATTGCACAAGAACATCAAATGTTATTATGATGTTCTGAGATTTGAGGTACCAAGCATGCTTTTGGCTGCTTTGCTCCTGTGACCTTTATGCTCTTCTAGTTAATACAGCAGTCCTGTAACGATGCACATGTTTTCCTTTACACAAATGCCAGTAACCACTTGAGCAGGGCACTTGATTCCAGTTTTGATGGGCGGTGCCTATAATGGACAACGGTAGTGTATCCAAGCCAAGTTGGCTATCTTTGTGCTTTACAGTGCCAAAAACTTCAAAGCTTCTTCCTTTTAGAACTCTAAAGCAATACAAGTTTGTGTTTCTTCATATCATCAAACTTAATTATTGGCAATAAGCAAATGCTGGCAGGAGCGGCACATCACATGGCTCCATTTCTGCTTTAGAAAAGGTCAGCATATGGCATAAACACTTTGCTGTATTATGCAGCCTTGTACTCTGATCACATAACACATGCTTCAGAAAGCATTATGCAATGTTAGACTCACTGATTAATGACTGCTTGCACAAGAAGTTTTTCATTACCCCGAATGCTAGCATCCTGGGAATGATTAACTTTGTGACATAACTCTCATCACATAAATATGGAAGATTCAAACATAGCCTCAAAATAACGTGTTTCAGAAATAACCGAACAGTTTCCTGCTTAGTACTGTGTACAGTATTTGATTAACAACTGCTTTAAACCTTCAGAGTTGAGTAGAAAAGCCTATTTGTGAGAACTGAAAACAAGATTTATTTCTAGGGTTTAAAGTTTTACCCAAGAAGAATTTTTGCACACAGCAGCATCTCATTTGCAATGTTTTTCCTCTGCTTGTGTAAGTTTGAATTTCCTGAGAAAAATCCGTGCCAACTATTTTCAGTGTTCAGCCAGTGAGTTAAACAGAACAAGTCGAATCTAGCCCTTATTTAGACCAGCAACTGCATGTATGTAAAATGACTCAGTCCAGTGTGTTCAGCAGTACAGTACATACAGTTGTATGCTTAAATCAGCAGACTTATAGCACATTAAATTCACAATAATTGCAGATGTTTCTGCAGGCAGAGTAAAAAAGCAAAATGTAGTCCCAAATGAAGCGTCTTACATACTTACAGCCTGAACATTGCTACACATTCACATTTAACATTTTCATATTCTGTTGATTAATCATTTCATGTTCAAATTATGCAGATTCCTATGTTCAAAAGCATCATGACAGTACATCATTGATATTATCATCTTCAGGATGTACAGAAGAGGAAAAGCCTATAAAAAGAAATGTTCCTTACCATATTCCCTCACATATGAAGATTTATCCCTGGTTTTGAAGTAATTGCTACAAGTTATCTATGTTTCAACAGCTTTATTAAGGAGAAAGTTGGTTTGCCTGCTTGGAAATTCAAGATCAGTGTTCACAAGGAAATATCTATATTAAACTCCCACTTACTAATTTGTCTTTAAATGTCAGACTAAAAAAAAAAAAGACATCTGCTTTTTTATGATTCTCTCTTCTGTAAGTAATTCTGCTCATGAACTGCCACATTAAATAAAGCTACTTAAAGTCCTTGTAATAGGGGGGATGGTTTAGGATGTCACCACATTAATGCATGTGTTCCATTTCTTCAGAATTAATCTTCATTGAGAAAAAGTAGAGAAAGAAGGTAAACATTGACCTTCAGTATGTTCACTTTAGTTTTTGCCTTTTCCTGCATTCCAACTCCTACAAGCAGTAGCAAAGGCTGAAGGAAATGGCCTCTGACTAAGCATTAGCTACCAGCGTGCCCTCATTATAGCTGAGGGCTCTTATTCTCGCCTAGCCTACGTGCAGAGCCAGCTACTCTTTCAGCTGTGATGACGAAATGCCATGCATTTCTTCCTGGAATAGTACGCAGATAAGAGGCCACTTGTTATGCTGAGGTTTCAGATGAACTCCACTAAGAGTTTCAAAACACTCTGTCACAATTATATCAGGTTTCTTTAGCAACCAATTCATTTCAGACACTTTTAAGATAAAAAGGGAAGAGATCTTAGTTTGTTTTCCCTTGTGGTTTCACTGTTTAAACTTTTACAGGATGTGACTGGATAGTTTATACACGGCCTTAATTTATTAATTTTAAAGAAAAATAGATCAAATTGGATCAGTTTCTCTCTTGAAATTCACGTTATTTGTGTTCCCCTATGTGTGTGTACCTATAACTTCAGAGAAGAGGCAAAAATTCTCATGCTGCTGGAACGGTCCTGCTGTGCAAATTCAGTTGCTGAGTGCCTTGAACTTATTCTGGGTCCAGCAAAAGCCAAGAGTTTTGAGAACCTTGCAGCACAAAAGGTTAATCCTTTCTCCTGGAATTGGGTTCAGATTCTAGGACATGTGTGCAGAGTGTAAGCCCAGTTGGCCTAAGTGTTACTTAGTGGTGAGAGAACATGTTTGTGAGATCATGTTGCAGCCTTGGCACCCATTTAGGTGGTTCTACGCACTAACCAAAGCAACTTTAGTGGAATGGAACACATCACAAAAGTGTCTAACTGTAAAAGAGGAATCTATGAAGTGTTTGTTTCAAACCGAGTAATACCATTAGAACCAGCAATA
This sequence comes from Pachycephala philippinensis, assembly GCA_013397055.1. Classification (NCBI taxonomy): domain Eukaryota; kingdom Metazoa; phylum Chordata; class Aves; order Passeriformes; genus Pachycephala; species Pachycephala philippinensis. The sequence goes on from VWZT01011630.1 coordinate 30,039, forward strand.
ACTGTATGCTATTGAAGAAAGGAATAAATTGTCTGGAATAAGCAATGGATCCTATGCAGGTTAAATAGGTTTCTTTGCTCATCCATAAACTCTAATGAAACATTTAGAATCTGTGATATGCTCCATTTCCATTGTATCTGAATACCACTTTAGATAAATGTAGTCAGTAGGAGGGAGAGTCTTATGATGATAAATCTTGGGTAAATCGCAACCTAAATAAGTATTTAATATGAAAAAAAACGAACCCAACCCAAAATGGCGTGGCTCCTTATCACTTCCCCTGCAATTCTCAACATTTACTATATCTCATTAACTAGGAACTAAAAGCTCAATTCAATTTCCTTTTAAGACAACAAAATTTTCTTTTTCCATTTACATAATGGAATTTGGATCAGGTCTTGCTTCTGTAATCTTATTCCTTTAATGCTTTCCAAATAAATGTGTAATTCCCAGTGAGATCACTAGGAATCTTGGCTATTCATAGTCTGTTCTTTCTTTTTTTTCTCCAACTGTTCATCAGTAAAGAGGGTCCCCTTTGAAAATGTCCAAGGAACACTAAAGTTTTTTAAAACTCCCTGCTTCCCTCAATTACTTTTTTCTTCCCTTTCTTGGAAAAGCTCCTTTCTTTAGTTACTGAGTACTGATTCAGAAAAAAATAAGAACCAATTTCCCTCACAAATAAAATATTTCTTAATTGTTTACTAGAAATACATGACTCTTGCACATTACTTTGAAAAATTCCTCTCCCTGCCAAAGCAGGTTATACCAACAAAGCATATGTTTCTCCATGATTTTTCTGCTCTGTTTTTATCAAAAAGTTAGCCTAAATACTGTTGCTGCAGTAGTCATTAGCAGGTCTTTTAAATGTTAGACAATTCATTTCACAAAAATTCTGATCAACCAAGTATAAATATGAATTATGGACATCTCCTTTTCTGAACTGCTGCTGTTGTGAACTTTGATTTTAAGTAACTAAGACAAACCTGTTAGAAATGCTGCTTGTTAAATACTACTACTTCCAAAATGTCATTTTGTAAACTTGTTTGTTTATAACTCACCCTATGTGTCATTTGAAATATCTTGCAGTGTCTTATCTCATTTTCTATTTTAGAAGATTTAGTCTTATTCTCTGAAAAAGACATTGTTTTTTTAACGGAATATCATGGGGGAAAAAAACCAAACCAAACTACCTTTCTTGAAAATGATACTAAAAAGATAAATGCTCTTCTGTGGTTCAGAACATGGAAGTGTTTTAAACTGAAATTACTGCAATTGAAAATTTGTCATCTTTACTGAAATCACAGAACTAGCAAACACCATCCCACCATCACATGTACCAGTGAAACTGGTTTTCTTCTCCTCTTTGGCCTTTGCCACCTTCTGACCATTCTTCCATACAATCCCTCCTCCCACTTCCCCAATATTCCCTGCTGAGGAGAGGGGATGTATGCCATCTAACCTTGGGTATATGCTGTTTGTGTCTGGAGCCCTCACAAAAAGTGTGATGACCAACTTGTAGTAGTTTTAATTCAGGAAGGAGGTGGGACACAGACTTCAGCATGAGCCTTTTTTGTTTCATCAAACCACTTTTCATGGAAAACTAATGGATCCTCCTTTTCCACCTTTCTCAAGCTCGGTTTACATTGTGTAAGGTTCAAAAGATACAAGGGTGAGAACTGACTGATACCAATGATACCATGTTATTTTATTTTCTAAGGCTGTTGATGCATGGGTAAAGAATAGGAGATAGGAACTGGGTTTTGTCTTGTTGAGCAGTCAGTCATCCAGGCTGTCAGAGGCACAAATGCTGAGGATGGGGAAACTGCTGACAGGCTTCAGCCAGCAAGCAAGTGTCCAGGTCCTGGGCCATTCATTGTTAGCAGGATCCAAACTAGCTGGATGCAAACAAGCTCAGATTTCTTTACGTGCATTTGTGAATAATGCTAACGTGCTAATTGTGGAATAGCTCTAATGAGCATTAAAAAAAAAAAAAAAATTAGAATCTTTCCCACCTCAATTAAATCAAAGTTAAGGAAAGAAATGGGGAGCATCTTTATTGTGCTGTAAATATCAGCAGCTTTATTCTAAGTCATAAAAGCAATAGCACTTGCCAGTCAATCATTCATGACTAGAATGTAAACAGTTTATGCTGGTGATAACTGATAAATAGGTAAATTGAACACTTACAGGTGTGTTGTGACCCTGCAGTATTGTTTGATGAAATAAATAATGTTTACACATAATATGTAATTGTGACTTTCAGTCTTGCTGTGAAAGATCTGAGAGTTGGGGGTAGGCTTTTTATGCCTATTATCTGTTCTTCAGAGAATTATTTCATTTCTAGAAGCAGATGGTGATTTTTAAGCCCACTGCTATTTTGGTGTACTTTAAAAAAAGAAAAAAAGCCCTAAAAATAGACCTAAGTTACCATATCCAGCAAAAAAAAATACGTTGTCAGCTCTTTACTCTGCTGGGCTGAAAACAAATCTGTCAGCAATTTCTTTGGGTTAAAGTATCTGAGCACTGTGGGGGAGCAATTTTTGTACGTTTCTGGTGGTTTTTGGTTTGGTTGGTTGGTGGGGTTTTTTTAAAGAAATCATGTAAAGTGGTTTTGTAACAGAGTCCATTTAAAGCTTTACGTATCAAAAAATTACCATCTGTTGTTATAAAAGACACTTTATCAAATTGATGAAACCTACATGCTAGTTAATGTTGTGGATCAACTGCATGAATTAGACTTTAAAGTCTGAATCAGTCTGAAATCAACATCATCAGCTCTGCTGGAACAGACATTAAAAATAAGCCCATTTTCTGTAATTACCAAAATGAAAATGAGAGTGACAGTTATTCATGCAGAAAAAAAAAAGCACTGGTAATTCATTTGAGTCAAATAGGGCTCTTACGTTTGCCTTATAATTCAATACATTTCTTGTATGAAAAGTGTGGTTTGACAAAGTTATTGAATGGGAAAGGAATAAGACTTTTTGGATTCCATGTGCACCTGCAAGTGACTGACATAACAAGCGACTGACAGTACAGTATTTTCAGAAGTATTGTCAGTATTAGATGATTCTGGCATAACGCTTGGCATAAGGACAAAATATAAGAGTTCAGGTAAAGGAATATGGTATCTGTTATCTCTGTAGCACATGAATGTATTTTAAAATGACGGATGCAGAAAGCTGAACCAAAACCAGTTTTCTAAGGCAGGTATTTCATTTTAGTGATCTCAATGCAAAATACTTTGTCTGGCAGCATTTGTATATGAGGTACAGCTCCTTAGAGTCAAATCCTTTAAAGTATTAAGAATTATTATTTTTTGGAGATTGGCAAGATCAATAATTCCCCAGATTAATACTTTATTTTACTAATTAAGTGCTGTGAATCCTCATTTCCTATCTGGAGGTGCTCAGATAGATGTAGTCATGCTAGATCATCCCTGCTGACAGCATCAGCTCCTTTCCATTGACTCCTGAGGACGGTCCATAGTTTGGTCTTCATTCACACATAAGTTACATGCTTACAGCAAGCAGTGTGGCCCTTCTTGTCAGAGTTCAGCATATGCTCCATAGGAGGCCTTCCTTCAAGGCCCCTGAACTTCACTTGCAATGTTCAGTTGGAAAAGCTATCTCTCTGTAGGTATATTATCAGTAATGTTGGCAGCCGTGGCACTGCGATGTGGAATCCATTGGGCTGGAAACCAAATTGACTGAAGTACACCTGGAGAGAAGCTCTAGAGCATGCAAGCTGTCATGTAAAGGAAAGGTGGGAGAGGAGCCTCTGATACACATTCTGTTGTAGTACACTGAAGAGTACACCTATCTCCTGTGTGCTGAAGACCCTGAACTCTACTCTGACCCATGGCTTCAGCTTTCAGATCCATCTCGCAATGCTCAGCACTGAGTGTACAGTGCAGTATGAGATCCTACCTACAGGAGCCTGATGCTGCTTGCCACTAGGACAGGTAGATTGTACGTGCATGACATCAGCAAAGTGTGCTAGTGTCATGGAAGTGCTGTAGATTATAGACCATTTCAAGGAATGGTCATATCTGGTAAGATATACATATAGATACTCTGGTGTCTGTTGCTCTGTGTTTCAGATTTATAACTGTGCAGTAATTGGTGCCACACACATCTGTGTGTTTGCTCATGCAATAGAATCACACTGTGGCCTGACCTGGATCTGACCCTGCACAGAACCCTAGGTCTGGGTGGGACAGACTGAATTAGAGGGGAAAAAGTAAACCACATGGAAACAGTCTAGTTTCTTTTTAGAGTGGTAAACTAGTAAAATTTTGTTTTAAGAAAACCCTTCTCTGCCTTTTAATCTTGCATAGGCTTGACACTTTTTTACCTCAGTTCTTGTTGTCTCAGTATTATCTGCTAAGACTGATCCTGAACCTTCTTATCATCTTCCTTATCCCTCAAACATTGATATTTTTGTTGTCTTTCCCTGCAGTAACAAATTAATTCCCTTCTCACACCAACTCTTTGGTGAGTATTAAAAGCCTACCTTTCCTACACAGATTTTCTATCCCACAATCCTGAGATGAGAGAATCTGTGGGATGGTGGAAAGTGTGAAAAAATGCCTGATGCTGCCACGACAGGCATGTGATTTACTGTGATGCTTGGGCTGAGGCAACCAGCAGACTGATGCTTAACTCCCCTGCGGGTTAACTTCCCTAGGCACAATCACATGGTCTGCGATGATTTTGAGATAAACTTTTGGTTATGCAGTCAGCCACTGTCTTTGTTGGAATTAAAGAAAGAGGAAGATGAAGTGTGAAACTGTTTTTCATGCGAATATTGTCATTCACATCACCTTAAATTAATGATGATCTTAAAAGAGAAGGAAAGAAGTCACTAAACAAACAAATTATTGTGTTCTTGGCAGTAGGATTTGCTTTGCGAACATGAACATTTGGCAAGTTCCTACATTTTTCTCTTCAAGCTGACTTGAAAGCTGAAGAAAAGAATCAAAATCTAAGTTGAGGATGTTGAGTTGCCCTGGCCTAGCTGAAGTCATCAAGGTTTACATGTCTCAGCAGAAGAGAAGGCAGGACATATACCTCCCTAAAAAGGAGGGACAAATACTGGGTTTTAGGGTTTATGAAGGGGTCTTCATTTGAAGAGAACAGGAAATGAGCAGAAATTAAACTACACAGACCTTATTATACCTAGTATTTTGTAAAAGGATGTAGCCTGATGATAGGTATGTTGTTTTGTGTGTTTATCTGTTTGTATCTATATAAGCACAAGGATATGTAAGTGCTTTTCAACAGCTCCAAGTCTCCAGCATCTGTCAGTATCTCCAGGTGCATGTAAGTCATCTGAATCCTACAGCCTTAATTGCATAATACAGACATATTACAAAATATTACCACACCAAGATCATTTACATTATTTCATAACAAAGAGAAATACTATTACAGAACATTTTTACCCTTAAGTGAAAACTACTAATTATTTAAAACATTGTCTGTATGTGTGTTTGTATTTGCTGTGTAGGGGTACGTGAACCTTATTATGGAAAAACATAGGGGTGGATTAAAGCAGGATCCGTGGGATACAGCCCCAAGGTCAGAGGAGTTTCAACAGACAAGAATGTCAGAAGCTATGCAGGAAGTACCAGCGTGGTTGATTATAATGAGCTTATTGGGCTGATGTTGACCATTTAAGTCGAGGGGAAAACAGCTCTTTTGGAGGGAAAGCAGCTGTGTGGAAGATTGTTATAGGTGTGGTCAGAGAACTTTGGTGAACAGCAGATATTTGGGTCTGCAAGAGTAGTCCAGACACTGGTGTTAAACTTCTGCATTCTCTAGACTGCAAATGGATTGCTGGCTTCTGATACAAATTAATTCAGTTACATGTCTCCTCTGTTCAAATCCATATTTGTTTGTTGCTGTAAGGCAATAGTACAATTACTTTGCTGCTGCCTATGCCTTTCCATCCTGGAGATTTTTTCAGTGTGTAAAATTTTGGTGGGTTTTTTTTTCATGACTGGTGAGAAGACCTGTGTTCTTGTTTCTGCTCGTATGATTGCTTCCATACTTTATTTAGTGACCAAAATGGAGAACTCCCCACCCTCAGGTGGGTGTCCCAGTTTCCTTCCCATGTAGGCTCATTTTTTTCCACATGTGTTCATGCATATCCTGTATCCATACCAGTAATTTGCTGGTCAGTAGTGCAATTTCAGTGGTTTTGAAGATTCGGCCCTCTAGGCTGAGGCATCACTCGGGTTGCTTTCCTGTGAGATGAGCACCTATAGCTCTTCAGGAAAAGAGGCAGGGACTTATGATTGTCCCATATCCAGGGTAAAACCCATATCACTTGCAGCTGTGCTGAAAAAGAAAGTGAAGAGAGTGGTGGCTATTATTTTTTCACATCCGCCTGACGCAATGAATGGAGTAGATGTATGCTGACAGTCAGACTCAACCTCTTCAGGGGTTGATAGGAGGAACACTTGGTTTCTATGTTTTAAGATAAGGCCTTGGGCATGAATGAGGTATCTAATCAGCTTGATCGAGACAGTTTTTAAGTTTTTCTGGAGTACAAAATCCAACACAATCCTATAAGGGTTCAGGTGCTTTCATGGACAGACTAGGTCTGAGCATTTTGGGTTTTTTAGTTCTGAGGATTGTAATGTGGTTACATAGTTCTTCTGTTGTCTCTGAGAGTCAGAATTTGCTTGAGCTTAGGATTTGCAAAATACTGGGTTTTATACACACTTAGGCCTGATTCTTTGATAGAATAGGGCCTATTTCTTGGTATCCTGGCTTCCCAGAGAAGTGGTCACAGCACAAAGCCTGTCTGAGTTCAAGAAATTTTTGGACAATGCTTTCAGGCACATGGTGTGATTTATTCTTGGGGTGTCCTACACTGGGCCAGGAGTTGGACTTGATAATCCTGATGGATCCCTTCCAACTCAGCATATTTTATGATTCTGTGATGCTAATGGCATGAAATATGAAATACAAAAGACTATCTGCAAAGTGCAAGGAGCTCTGCAAGAAGATGACAGTGATGGCTGGTGTACCGGTGGGAGATGTAGCACATTGTGGCAATGGACCCTCAAGATTTTTAAGTTAAAATATGCATCTGGTCTGAAAAATAATTTTTCTAAATGTATTTTAGGGCTTTTTATTCTCTCCAGAATTCTAGATTAATACAATGAAACTAAAAAATAAAACCCAAAAAACCAAACAAAAAAAAAAAAAAAAAAAAAACCACAAAAAAAAAAAAACCCCAAAAAAAAAAAAAAAAAAAAAACCAAAAAAAACCCACAAAAAAAAACCAAAACAAAACAAAAAAAAAACTTACAAGTGGTACTTGGGATCTTCTATCCCTCTATCCTTCTTGGGACCCTTTATCGTCTGTCATTCTTGGGACCTTCTATCCCTTTCATTGAACTCCAGCAGGAGAGAGTGTTCTCAGAGGACAAAGCAGGCTCTGGATGACAGATAAGAGGACGCTATCCGCAATCTCCTTTTCATAGTTCCACTGCCTTAAATTCTCATCTGCTGAGCTGGAACGGGGGAGTTAGCTTGATGGAATGGAAACTTCTCTGTTAGTCGGAGGAATTCCCCTCACAGGTCAGGAAGTCCCTTCTTGGTCAGGTGTCATAAGGCGACTTGGGAGCAAGTGTGTGCTCTGCTGCCATCTTTCTCCTTCAGCTGAACTCTGTCTGTTGAGAAAGGGGTCTTTATGGTATGTAGATTCGCCCTAGAGCTAGCAATTGAGTGACACTAGCAATCAGGATACACAAGATGTTTCTGAGCTTGCTGTTGCATTGCATATGCAAAAAAGACTGATACTTCACCCCAGGATGACAGGACTTAATTCCTATATGCCATCTTGAGGCTTTCTAATTCAAAAAATGTAGTAAGTACTGCTTTTGCAGGGCAGTGCTGGGAAATAGTTTGTACTTGTGCTGCTTCACCTGTTTCCACATAACACAGGCTTCTTGTGAAATGCATCAGAAGATGTTATTATGGAAGTGCACAACTAAAAGTTCTGCATGATTTTGTGGCAGCTAGCACCATCCAAATATTTCCCATACCTCTGATCTGTATCCTACAACCATTGCTACCTTGTGACTCCCTATATACCCTTCTTCCTGCAGCTCCTTCCAGGTGCCCCCACATCTCAGCTACCTGTAAGGCAATATTTGACTGATGGTCCACTGAGAAGACAGGGGGCTTCCATCTGTCTGACCATGCAGGACATATTTTCACTTGGTAGAGGTGGATCAAAGTTGTAACTTGGTGTACCATGTCTGTAACTGTTTGTCGTTAAAGCCTGGTATATCACATCTTTCATCACTTACCCTAAACACAAATACACCCCTGCAGATAGTAGAGAAGACAAAATTCCAGGACTGGTCAGGTTACCCAGAGCTACTAACAGAGAAGTCTTTATAAAGAACTTGCAACTGCAACTGCAGCTGGTAGTCAGCTGGACTTAATTTGTGAGTGATTGAAGGGAGCTAGAGATGCAGCAGCTGAGAGAGGTCTTGCTTGTATAGTACATATGATGTGCCAGCACATGCCCACTTCATTACCGTTCCTCTGAGTAGGCTTCCCTTACAGTATTCTTTGAACTGACTTGTAGGGCTGCACTTGTCAACTATTTCAATAATCAAATAGATGACGCTTTTTCTTACAATTGTTTATATTATCAGAGTTTTCATCCTTGAAACGAAAATAAAATACTTGTATATATTAAAAAATGTCACGTAATATGCCAGCTGTCTGTGGGGCAATGCATATATGCCTGTGTCTATTTAACAGCTGTAAAGTCAGAATTTGCACAAACTATTGGTCTTCTTTTGTTATCCAAGTCCTTTTATATTGGAATGACGATGAACTCACAGCTAAAGTTTACTCCCCAGATTATAAAAAGGGTCAAAATAGTTCCTGTGCCAGTTTGTAGCTGTATGCTACTAGACTTCTATTACTGGCTTAGGGTAGCACAGCAAAAAATAGACCCATCTGTGCTTATATGCTAAGCAAACACTGTTTCACAGAAAATTTTTATTAAACTGTAGATGAGTTCTCTGTTGTCGTTGTTCCTCCAGTTGCAGCCTTTCCTCACAACTCACTGATGCCACAAGCAGCTCTAGGTGGTATGGCATTGCTTAAGCTGCTAGCAGTACTCTGAAGAGTATCCCGTGCAGTGCACTTGGGTACATGGGTCTCATTTATACCTCCTCTTCTTAGATAAAGGGTCTTTTTAAACAGTATAAATGCTCTGTGGGACACAGTGTTGGATAGTTTTAGCAGATACCAGTGGCTTTAATATCTGGAATGGCCTAATTAACGTTAAAAATTAAATATACCTCAAATTTAGCACTAACGTTTTCAAAAGAACTGGTGCAAGTATTCTTCAGGTGTGCACTAACTGAGTGTGTAACTGAAGTGATGATTACAGAAAGGAGTGATGTATAATTCTGTGAAATACACGTGCAAAACATACTACATTTATGTATATTTAGTGTGTCTCTATTACATATAGGTATTAATATGTAATTAATGTCACATATGTACCGTGTGCTCATCACACCCTCATGCATGCTTAAATGTTTTTTATGAAAAGAAGACAGCCTGTATATCTGACTGTTCAATTCCCATTAGGACCAGGAAGTGAATTTGGACATCATATGTGACATGTCTAGTATAATTGCTGGGCCCAACATCTTCCATCATCACCAAGGCTGGCAGCATTGGAGTCATTCAAGCTTTGAAGAGCAGCTCTGCCAGTGTGGCACAGCCCTGCCTCTGGGGCTGGAAGAACAGTTTAATTCCCATCATTATCCTTCTGGGCTTGTCTGCTCGAGAAGGATGCCCAGCAGTGATGCTTTTTGGTCAGAAATTGGTTTACCTAATTTGGGTGGATTGGAACAGCAGAGACCTTGTGTGTGTGAGTTACTAAGTTCCAGTTATCGGGCTTCACTTAGACTGACATTCTCAGGGCTAGGGTGTCTGTCTTGTGACTTGGGTCAATCATTTAACATTTATCATTTGTAATAGTGATGTCAGCTCATTTTTACTCAATTTACAACCTCAGCGAAACCCCAGTGCATAATCTGGAAGCTGGAGTGTCATTTTCAGAGAAAGCATGCTTTTGTCCATGGTAAATACGTAATACAAAATTTCTGAGTTGTTGTCTGTTTCCTTTTTCAGTCATCATTGCTTCTTTGCACTCACATAGTCTCACAATGAATAAAACGATACTCCTGTTCTTTACCCTCCTGCTCAAAAGGAAGGAAGATCAGGAAGTTGGGAAGAACTGGTGAAGAACACAGGGAAAAAAGTCCCTACCTTTGCCTTGAACCAGTGGCATAATATCTGGTTTGAATTCATAGATTCTTGCCTGTCCCTAAAAATAGAACCTGGGTGTAGTGGTGGTGGTACTTTCTGAAAGTAGAGTCTGTACTTCCTAAAAATAAAGTTAATTTATCAGTGTAAGCACTATGGAGTACCAGCATGTAATCTTCTCCATCTCCAGTGGAATTTAGAACTCCTTGTCATTGGTCAGGGTGAAGTTGTGAAACCCAAGTAGATATTTTTAGCAGATTTCAGTAAAATTGGTTCTTGTAAAACTGAATTTTGCCCTGTCTGACAGGGCATTTTTTCTTTGTCCTCTATCATGTTGTTTGAAAGACAGAATGCAGGAAATAAGCTGGTTTGGTTATTTGTGACACTATTGGAAGACAAAAGTTGAATGGAAATACAAATATGCTGAAATAGTATTAATTGTACATGCACAATATTCTGGCTTGTAGTAGTCATTCAAAATGTTTCCTTCTCTGAAAAGGCTAACACAGAAAAATTTGCATTATACGAAAACTTATGCATGATTTGACTTTATGTGACTTGACAAACTGTGGAATTGTAGTTAACCACCCACTTGGTAGGACTGGAACTTTCTTCTGCTTTGTTTTATTCTCCAGAATTAAAAAGCATCTTAAGATCTGAAAGTTAATTTATATTACTTCTGACAGGACAAAATGGGTGGAGTTAAGATTAGAGGATAGGCCTTAGATTTGTATCACATTATTTCTTTCGGCTCCTCCTTGTGTCTTTCTCAACCAAGTATTGTTCGTATCAGCTGGATTTATCTGTGATTATGCACTTAAGTTCCATTAATACAAAGATTTTTGTTTGTTTGTTCTAGCTGATAAAATTATGTAATTTCTGGACCTGCTCTGTGTGGCACAGTATCACAAATGACCCATGCAAAACTCTGTGTTGCAGTGCTAGGAGTTTCTGATACCCGCAGCAACTTGCTTAAAGCATGTTAAAGCAGTCAGCAGTACAAACTGTCCTTCATCCAGTTCCCCAGGATGGAATATTTTTCAGTGGTTTTGTTACTGAAATGTATTTCATCAGGGTTTTACTGATAGATCTTTAGCAAGAGACTGTCTTGGTGTTGCTGCTGCCTGGCATGGTGTACTGTCCCCAGTTCAACCTGACCCTGAACTGACCCAAAGTGTCTTGAAGTGGAAGCCAGAGCCATGCAGCAGCTGACACTGTGTGGTACCTGGGAGTCTTTTCTGAAACCAAACCTAGGCTGGTTTTCAGTTTTGAAGAACATTTAGCTCTAGCACCAGAAACATATTGGGAACAGTGGAGACCATGAATGTAGTTGTTCTTGGCCTTCCTAGTGTTAAGTGAGATTAACTTGAAGGCAGGGGAGCTGCTGATTCTGCCTTAGGCTGTCTTCCAGAGCAGACAGAACTAGTTCCTGAATGCTGTCTGTCTCTGTGGCTGAGGCAGTGGTGCAGGCAGATTTTGGGTTACCAGTGTGCTGGAAACGTGTACTTCAAAGATGATGTACTGGCAACAGTTTAAAACTGAAATCTGGTCATCCATGAGCTCTCTGAAAATCAGGGTTGCTTTGATTGCTCTTGTGACTGAGAGCAAGAATTTTATATTTTTTATTGGCTACTCTGTAGTTCAAAAAAATCAATATTTTCTTCAAATAGAAACTCTTAATTTACCACAACACAGAAAATGGTATTTTTCTAAAGATATCTTACAAAACCATTGAGCTGTGGCTTGTGGCCTTAAAAGTCTAGGCTTTTATTTCCTCTAAATATACTCTGTTCTGTTTCTATGCGTCTGTCATGTTGAATAAGTAACAGGCAGTGGAACCAGGACTCGTGTCCCATGCATCATGTAAAACAAAACAGGCAGCTCTTTCAATTGTGAGGCTAGGATGCCATCAGGGGCTGCTTCTGCAGTCACAGAGCTGGAATGGAGGTGCTGGAATCCTGAGACAGAGCTGCAGCTTCTAACACAAGATGTGCTAAGAGTTTTCTTCCTGCATATAATATGTACTATTCTAGTGCTTGCTCAGTATCCTCTGCAAAGCAGCCTCACCTTTAAAATTTATTACCCTGCCTCAGGTTTCTCCTGAGCCATCTTCCTCCTAAGCTATCTTCGTTCTCTGTTCCTTTCTTTGCTGTCCTTTACCAGTGTAGCATTCCTTCCCATCATGTCCAGGGTCCTCCTGGTCTGCCTGCCCTGGTGCTACAGCTCTGCTCAGTGTTGGCACAGGCACTGGTACATTCGGGTCTGCCACCTGCCCTTTCTCTGAGCAGTGCTTCAGCCTCTGAGCAGTCACACAGACTTGACATCGAGTGCTCCCTCAGCAAGTTTGCCAGTGACACTAAGCTGTGTGACATGGGAGGGAAGGGATGTCATCCACAGGGACCTGGACATTCTTCAGAGCTGGGCCTGCCTGAATCTCATGAAGTTTAACAAAGCAAAGTGCAGGGTCCTATGCCTGGGTTGTAGCAATCCCAGACACAGCTGCAGATTGAGCGAAGTGATTGACAGCAGCCCAGAGGAGAAGGACTTGGGGTGATGGTTGATGAAACCAGCCATATCCTGGTCTGTATGAAAAGAGGTGTGACCAGCAGGTCAAGGCAGGTGATTCTTCCCCTCTGCTCTTGTGAGACCCCACCTGCAGCATTGTGTGCAGTTCTGGTGCCCCCAAGATAAGAAGGACATGGAACTGTTTGAGCAAGTCCAGAGGAGGCCACGAAGTTGATGATGGGAATGGAGCACCTTTCCTATGAAGACAGGCTGAGGAAGATGGGGCTGTTCACCCCAGAGAAGAGAAGGTTGCATGGAGACCTCATAGCAACATTCCAGTGTCTGAAGGCGGCCTACAGGGAAGCCAAAGAGGGATCCTTCTTCAGGAACTGTAGTGACAGGACAAGGGGGAATGGCTTCTGACTGACAGGGAGTAGGTTTAGTTTCAATATTAGGAAGAAAGTCTTTACTGTGAGGGGCGTGAGACTCTAGAACAGGTTGTCCAGAGAAGCTGCAGATGCCCCATCCCTGGAAGTGTTCACAGCCAGGTTAGACAATACTCTGAGCAAACTGGTCTAATGAGAGGCATCCCTGCTTATGTCAGAGAGGCTAGAACTGGATGTTAAGGTCCCTTCCAATCCAAGCCATTCTATGATTCTATGACATTCAGGTGCTCATAGGAGCCAATGATGGCTAATCAATGGCATGCCCCACCTGTGTGCTATGTGTCTGTGTGTGTGAGAGAGAAAACAGAATCCTGTAAGTTAGCTGACTCATAC
>VWZT01011631.1:4488-15776 GCA_013397055.1 Pachycephala philippinensis
GCCTGCATTTCTGCCCTACTAAAATGGCCCCTGTAAAAAGGTTTTACAGACAAAATCTCGAGGAAAAAAGTATGCTAGATGGACAAGAGGTCCTACAGAGCAACCTTGAAAGGCTTTGGGCCCATGTGAAGTTCCTAAAGTTCAGCCAGGCTAAGAGCAAGGTCCTGCACCTGGTTTGGGTGCCATACCTGGTATAAATATAGACTGGTAGACGAATTGATTGAGATAAGCCTTGCAGATAAGAAATTGGGGGTATTGGTGGGGGAAACCTTCATTATGATCCAGCAATGTGTACTTGCCTATCAGAAAGTCAACTACATCCTGGGCAAGACCGCAAGCTCAAGGGAGATGATTCAAGAAAAAACCTGAGCCAATTCAACTGTACAGCCAGTGGTGAGAAGGCTGTGGGTGTGTGGGAGGTTCAGAAGAGACACAACTGGGATAGGTGACCCCAACTGACCATAGGGATATTCTAGATTGTGTGACATCATCTCAGTATATAAAGTGGAGGGAAGAAGGAGGAAGGGTGGGACATTTGGGGTGAAGGTTATCTTACCAAGTCACCATTACATGTGATGTGGCCCTGCTCTGGTGGGGACGGCTGAAGACCTGCCCAACAATGGAAAGCTGTGAATTCATTCCTTGTTTCGCATTGTGTGTGCAGCTTTTCCTTTCACTATTACACTCTATAACTCAACCCATGGCCTTTGTAGATTTGACCCTTGCCATTTTTCTCCCTGATCCTGCTAGTGTGGGAGTGAGTGAGTAGCTGCGTGGGGCTGGGCTGCTGGCTGGGGTTAAACCCTGACAGGTACTTAACTACAGAAAAAGGGCTGTTTTTCAGAAAATTATTAATCAGAATCAAATTCTCTAAGGCAAAGGTGTTTGATTTTACTATTTTCCTAGCTCCTTGTGAATTTTTTTAAAATTCTGTATGTTAAGAGAAAAGTTTCTGTGTAATTACTTTTTCTTTCAATATGGCACTTTAGGATTACGTATTTTTAGAGTTAATAAAGAACGTTTAAGCATATACATCAGTTAGGACACACTTTATTCAACAAGCCATTTAATTATATGTATTAATCACAATCATTTCAACAAACTCATGGATATGGTTAAAATAGGAATAAAGCTGGACGAAGAAGAAAATATAGAAACTGTTCTTTTAGATGCAACAAAGCCTATTGTTAAAGTCTTGGCATTGGAAAATTTTTTCTGATTCGCTGATAGAATCCATAACCCTGAGTCATCTGGACACTAGAAAAATTGCACATCTCAGAACAGAACTGAACCATGAACAAAAAAATCTTAGAGGCTATTAAACTTCAGTGTCAGCTAAAGTTAGTTTATAAGTAATGTCTCTGAAAACTGATTCCTTTCAGGAACTTAAAAGTCTTTACTCAGGACTTCTGGATATCCTATCTTTTCAACACCTGGTGCCAAGAAGCTATTTTGGTGTAGGGAGAGATGAGTTTTAATGAGATACACAGTTGTATTCTTTTTCTTAAAAATTGCAAAGCTTTGTGGTTTTGCCTACTCTCCTTCTTTATAGTATTATACTCTAATGTACTGTAGTATAGCACTGATCTATGCAATTGGCTTCTCTGCCTCAAGTAACTTGTATCCTCATTGCCAGTCTCCTCAAGCACCCTATACACCAGACTTTGAGTATTTGAGGCACTTTGAGCTAAAATGCCCAGCTATGTTTTTTGTGAAAGCTGATCTTCCTAGTGCTTCTCGGGAGTTTTAAGAACAAGGACTCTATTACTCAAATGGATTTGAAGTTACTCTCTCCCCTCTGCCCCAGTCTTGTGAGACCACAGAGGGAGGGGACCTGTTGAAATGAGTCCAGAGGAGAGACACTAGGTTGATCACCCCATTCTTATTCTCTGCACTTGAAAGGCCCAACTTACAGTGCTGCATACAGCTCTGGGGTCTTCAGAACAAAAGAAACATGGGCAAGTTAGACTGGGTCTGGAGGAGGGTCACAAAAATTATGTGAGTGTTATTACAGAATCTTGCTTTGTCAAGATTATATGATTGTACTCTCTGTGTCTCTAGTGACATCTTCACTGGTGCAGCACATTCCATACAAAAGTATTAATGCTTTTCTTCAGTTTAGCAAGAGAGACTACGTAATTACTTCCAAAGGTTAAATACCTGGTATTTATTCTTAAAAAAATTGGTAGTGGTTCAATATTGCTCATTGTGTCTAGAGAATAATTGATAGTGGAAAAAAAATCAAATATAAACAGTTAAATATATGTTTGTTTTGGTTTTTTCCTACGAATCTTCTTGGGTTTAGTGTCATTTATAAAAAAACCACATTGTCCTATAAATATTATTATTTTGCAGTAAGTACCCAACTGAGAGGAAAGGTTTAAAGTTGGTCAGAAAAAAAAATCAAGAAAGCCAAAACTTTACATGAATAACTGCTTTCACGCATTTATTTTAGACAGGATTTAGGTAACATCTCTTCAGCCACCCCACTTTAACAGTCATGTAATCTTTAATGCCTGAATGAGGCCTGAGTTAGCACTCAGTACATATACTCAATCAAGGGCCACAAGCAGTGTTTTTATTCACATATATGCTTGAAAAAATTGTGTAAAAGAGCAATCATATTCTTGTGCAACAGTTGCTGCATATTCTTTCTCTCTGTCTTTTTTCAAGGTTCACTCTTCCACAATCTGTTTTTGTGCATGCACAAACATAATTAGTAACATAAAAGTCACATTTTCCCAAGTGCCACATACCATAAGGATAAGAATTTTAGAATTTCTTTTTCAGCTCTAATGTTTTTCAGTGCTAAACAACTCAACACTAACATGGCAGTCCCTACATCCCTATTCAAATAATTTTAGTTTTTGGTGGTGATTAATAAGGATTCCTCAAATGAATAAAAAAATTCGGGATGGAGATTTCAGACGTTTGTTTCTTTGCCGAGGCACCATCAAGGAACTTCCCCCTTAAAATAGGCAATAATATTTGTAGGTGAAGGTTCAGGGGGAAAATGGAGAGGTATGTTGAAGATGTTAAGAGCAGTTCCTGCTGAACATTGCAAAACTGAAGTCTGATACTCTTTCTTATTAATTTTAATTTTTAAGAAAAAAAAATCCTTAGATTCCAAAGTCATCCAGGCCTTGCAGGATCTAAAGACAGCTAGATAGTCATTTCAGTTGGCATAGCCAAATTATCTTGGAGGTTAAGTGCAAATAATAGTGTGCTAATATGTCAGTTGTTTTCTTTATATGTGTGGTGATTGTTCCTTGAGTAAGAACTGTTTAAGAATGAAAAATCTGGCTGAACAGGTGCCCAGATGAGTATTTTCTAATTTTAGTTCCCGGAGCACTAAGGAATACTAATCTGCTTCTGAGTACTTATTGGTACAATTTGAGCAAAAATTATTTCATCGGTGCTTTTTTTGTTTGATTGTTTTCAATTGTAAAATTGATTTTCCCATTTTCTTATATCATTCAGCAACAAATAGGTAAGATTAGAAGCTTTTTATGTGCTTCTGCAGTGCTTAGCACAGCTTGAGCTCTTGTATCATTTGAATACTAAATTAAATAAAACTATTTCTTATTAAGACCAGCACTAACCATATTGTTATTGGAGTGCTAGATTTGTGTGGTCCTGTCCTGATACTGAAATACTCTCAGAGATGCTTCACTTAGGAAGAATCCTGCTGTCTTTCATTCTTGACTGCTAAGAGCCAACTTTAAATACGAAGTTTGAAGAGTTTAGAGGATTTTCATACATTTCTGGTAGCTTTTCTCGGTGAAAATGTATATTTTTTTGCACTGGGAAACCAATCATGAATGCAGTATACAGAAATTCAAACATCAGCTTAAATGCTTATTGGTCTTCTCAGGTAAACCACTCTTTCGTTATGGAGGGTTCTATACAAGTCCATCAGCCTTCAGGAAATTGTAATAAAGGTAATTTTAACTTCGTAATCTATTATAGAAATTTGAGTTCTAGAAAGATCTAGCAGCTTCACAAAATAGTTCTAGTAACATAGCCCAGAGAATGGGGGGAATCAAGGCTAGTTCTCTGATAAAATTAATAATTTCTATGAATTCATGAAAATAGGTGAATTTGCAGTTCTCACAGATGGCTAACATATTAATCTTTTTTTCCTCTTCATTAGACTGAAAAATATTGGTTATTTAAGCCTGATTCAAAAGTTAGTTAAGGCTTAACTTCTCTGTGTTGCATTTTACATTGGCCAGACACTGTGTGAGGCTGCATTACCACGATGTAGGGACATCCATGCTTACTTAAGTTCCCACATCTTTCCAACTGAGCATCTCCTATAATTTAATTGTGCTGTAGTTAAATGAATTAACAAGCCCTGAGTAAAAGTTGTAAGTATTTATAACATAAGCTGGCTCATTAATCTTGTTTATAGCACAGCTGTATTGCCAGGTGAGAGAAGCAAATCAAACAAATTCATAAGAAAAGCCATAAAGTGCATCTACACTATCATTATGCAGCTGTGTAAATTTTGGTTCACCTACACACTGATTATAGAATGCAGTTCTGTTTTCTTAATTTTAAAAAGCACAGATAATGTAGCCTGGAAAGACTTCTTTTTCTAGGAAATAATGTTGATAAAATATAACATAAATAGTGTTTCAGTGAGTAAAACTTGCAAAAAAGCTGGGACTTATTTGTGAAAAAAGGACTTCTGAGAGGTCTAAGACTACAGATTTACAAAACTATAATCAGTATGCTTAAGTTCAGTGAAGAGCAGTTTCTCCGTCTGTTAGAACCAGTTACCATCAAACAGAACTAAAAAGAGGTAAGTTCACAGAGACAGAAAGGTAGTTAGTCATTGAGAGATACGTGACTAGCCACAGTCCTTTCTAGAGGAGACAATAGCATGTGTGCTTCACTACTTTTATTTCATCCTTAGCATGCATTTGGGGCAATGGGTTGGAGACAGTACACTGGTTTGAGTAGACATTTGGTGTGACCCTCTGCGCACTCATTCATCCAGCGATCTTTTGGCTTTTCTTATCCATCCAGTGATCTTTTGGCACTGAGCCAATGAAAATGAGGTGGGGGAAGGAACTCTTAAAAATTTTTCTGACTACTTACACTTATGGGATATTTTTTCAAAAATCTTTTCTTCATTACAATATACTAACATCCAAATAATTATTTAAATACTATCAAATGCTAGAAACTTTTAACTACTATGTGCACTTGCTATGTAAATTTTACTGTCACTAGTTTAACAAGTGTTAGTTCTACTACCACTTTTTCTCTTCTTTCATTATTGTTTGCAGAGCATTAGTGGTACCAACACTTGGAATTTTAAATCTACAATTTCCAGTCCACAAACTGGTACAGATGACTGAGCCACTTACAGAATCCATCCTACGATATCTGTATCCAACTGATAAATTAGTCTATGTGACGGTAATAATGACAATGAAGCACATCATATTTGAAAAGTCATGGCAGAGTGGTGAAGTTCCCAGTTCCTGGAAAAAGGGGAGATATAGCCACCTATTTTTGAAAAATGAAAGTATGAAGACCGGAGGAACTACAGGCTGGTTAGTCTCACCTCTGTGATCAGCAAGATCATGGAGCAGATCCTCACGGAGCCTATGCTAGGGTACATAGGAAACAGAGAATGAACCGGTGTATGCCAGCATGGCTTCTCTAAGGGTGTACCATGTCAAACTTGGTGGGCTTCTATGGATAGTACTGCTGGCTAAGTGAAGAGTTACTGATGTCATCTAGCTGGATTTGACTGGTGTCTCTAAACTGGAGAGACATGGGTTTGACGGGTGGACCATCCAGTGAGTAAGGAATGGACTGGATGGTCACACTCAAAAAGTTACTGTCAGTGCCTGAGTGCAGATCAATGATGAGTGGTGGTCTCTATTGGGACCAGTATTATCTTTTCTGGGGACATGGACAGTGGGATTGAGTGCACACTCAACAAACCTGTGGATGATATCAGGCTTAGTAGTCTAGGTACTCCAGAGGGAAGGAATGCCAAACAGATGTACCTTGACAGACTAGAGAGGTGGGCCCATGGTAACCTTCAACAAGGCCTAGTGAAAGGTCAGGGCAGTCCCAAACATGGAGACAGCCTGGCTCATTATTAGATTGAGAGCAGTTCTGCCAAGAAGGACCTGGGAGTAATAGCGGATGAAAACCTGAATAAGTCCTTGTGGTGTGCATTTGCAGACTAACCACATCCTGGGCTGCAGGTCAAGGGAGGCGATTTTACCCCTCTACACTGACCCTGTGAGACCCCACCTGGAGCACTGAGTCTGGCTCTGGGGTCCCCAGCACAGAAAGACATAGACCTGCTTGAGTGGGTCTAGAGGAAGTCTACAAAAATTATCAGGGAGTCTGGAGCACATTCTCTATGAAGAAAGACTGAGAGAGTTTGAGTTCAGCCTGGACGAGAGAAGGCTCCAGTGAGACCTTATAGCAGCCTTTCAGTGCTTAAAAGGGGCCTACAGGAAAGGTGACAACGGACTCTATCAAAGATTGTGGTTATAGGACAAGGGGTTTCAGTTTTAAACTGAAAGGGGTTAGATGTACATTAGACATTGGGAAGAAAATCTTAACCCAGAGAGTAGTGAAGCACTGGAACAGGTTTCCCTGGGAATCTGTGGATTCTCCTTCCCTGGAGTTGTTCAAAGCCAGTTGCAAGAGTCTGAGTAATCCAGTCTAGTGGTAGCATCCTTGTACAAAGCAGGGGGATTGGAACTAGATGATTTTTAATTCTAATTCATTCTATGATTAATATAGCACTTTAGAAATATTTGCCATCCTTAAAAAAACATTTTTCACAAAACCATTAGTTCATTTTTTGTCACACATGTACCTCCTTAAAAATTCATGATCTCACTTACTAGACTAATTTGTTCAAGGCAAGGTGCATTTTGGAATGAGCTTCTTTAATAATGTCATTTTTTTTCTCTCATTTCTTTCTCTTTGTATGTCAAGAGGAGGAGAGAAAAAAGACCAGGAAATCATAATCTATGTCCTTAATTAATGGATGTGGCAGTAAATAAATAATAAATAAGTAAAAATCCTTAAACTCTCGAGCATTTCACATAATAAATTGTCCCATTTACTTTGACCTTTTTTCTTACAAACGCCTTAGCGAGTCAGAAACAGTTACTGAGATTCCTACATTTGTAATACTAATTTTTCCCTGTGATCAGATAATTACAAACTAGAGTATGTGAAAGCAGAGTACCTTGGCTTTCAAATGTTTCATTTAAGGTAGTGACAGGGTAAGCTTCTGCTTTCTTATCCATTTAGTAATCTCTAATTATTTTCATTTTTCTTTCCCAGATCAGATTAAAATTAATATCTCTAGTTAATAGCTTTGCAACCTTAACTACGGCTATGAATCAGTAATAGTCGATCATTATTTTCATAGGATAAACTCAGTTTTATCAAAGGGTTTTTTGGTTGCAAAGCAGTACATTCAAAATTGTATTTTTTATTGTACATATTTACACTTCCCTCCGTCACTTTGAAACCTTCCTTTTATTCATGCTTTTTTACCTGGTTTGCAGTGTTGCAAAACCATGGCCTGGATTTGGAACAATCTTAAAGGCTGAAATTGGCTCACTTCTCAGTCCAATATATCATGGAATTATACTGAAATATCTATTTATATCTATGACATACGCTGCAGATTCACAGCTTTCTTTACACGTTATAGAGTGAGCATACACAATGAATTTTTATAGGACATATAGACTTACAGAAGTTTTCTTGAAGTGTATTCTAATTGCTCTTTGATCTGGCTGCAAGACAAGGCCAAACTGAGAGGCTTTTAAAGATATTTAAGTTCTAACAGATAGATGGCAGGCATATCAGTGTTAAGACATAAGTGTATAAATCACTCAAATATGCTACCATGTCTAAAAGGGTATCACATTTCATCAACACTCCTCAAAGTTATCCAAATTTTAAGCAGGCAACTGAGTCTCCTGAATGTCAATTCTTTGGTGGTACAAGATGCTTTACTAAATCACATTGTTTTCTATTGCAGAAGCCATAGATTAATTAACATTTTAAATGACAAATAATTATTTATGTGATGTCATTATAACAAGTTAATTAAATCAAATCAGATAACATTAAAATAGCAGCAGCAGTATCTAACTTCATATTTTAGCAAACAAAAAGGGAAGTTGAGGATCATTTTACACTGTAAAGCAAAATTTAGATTGTGATTTTCATACACTGACTCAAAGATTTTGGGCTGTTGGTAAGAATCTGGTGGTAATACTGCTTATTACAGTATATACACACAAGAAGTCATATATCACAGTTAAAAATAAATAAGTGATAATCAATAAATAATGTGATCAAAGCATTCAATGGGGACTCAGAATATACTCTGATTGTCAGACATACAATTTGTGGAATACTGTGATAGAATCTAAGTGGAGCCAGTTCTCACATTGCATGGAAGAGATTTCATCCTCCTCATTCTGCTGCTGTCCTATGTAGTCTTAGCACTGGCTTTGAACAGCCTAAAGGCTTTTAGCATGTGCTATGTTGTTATTGGAAAAGTCCTGAAACAGAGCCAAGAAGTAGCAATTTCGGCTTTTTTCCTCTATTCCTAAGGGATTGTTATGTTAATAGTGATTTGGGCAATTCACTCTAAGCTATTTAAAACTGTGTTTCTAGTATGGAGCATTTATCTAGCAGTTTCTAAAGCAGAGATTCAGAAGCTCCTTTACAAGGTAATTCTTTCCAGTGGTCTCAGGTGCATTGATGGTGGGTATCAATGTGCTAGACTGAGACACCGTCTGCTAAACTTCCCCACTCTAAATATCAAAGTATTAACCCGGGCTACAGTCTTTGCTATCCTAGAAAAAACTGCTGACCTCTGACACCTCTCCTGTAGGTGAAACAGCAAGCAGACTTAGATACATTATGGCAGGAGAAAAAATTCAGTGTCAGCTAATTAGTATCCTACCGTTATTCAGGCGGTACTGGAGGAGGACCAAAGGGCAGGAGCAGAAATACAAAAGAATTCAGTTAATGTAGAAGTCGGTTTCCTCATGCTGTCAGGATCATCTGGACATTGTTTTTCTGGCACGTCATGGAAAGAAAAGAAATGGATCTCCATCAGCTTCCAAAGGTCAGTGGGTCCTGTCCAAATGTTCAAGGCAAATGTTCCTGGAACCAGTTTACTAGGGAAGCAGCCAGCAATTGCTTGACTACTCTGTTAGCACACTTTTCAGGGAAAAAAATCAAGTCAGATCCAGATCTCATCCAGCAAACTTTGGCTATCATGCTGCTGTGGGGCAACACCACTTCCCCAAAACCACTGCTGGGGTAAAGACCCTGCTAGGGTTTTAATGTAAACATGAATTAGGGTGGTGTTCTGCTTCTTGATATAGATTTGATTCTTTGTTTTCTTTACCCCTAGGAACTGAAATCATTAGTTTAGACTTAACCCAGGTTTTGGGGTATTACATTGTGATGGAAACTATCAGCCCTAAGATCTGGTAAAAGACCATATATACTGCTTTATTTTACCACAGAGGTTTAATTCTATATTGGTCTGAAAAACGTGACTTTCTAATCAGATTGTCTTGAGAGCCATTTCGTGACAGACCTGTTACACTTAAGTCATGTTTTGTTCCCTTACATACTGGAAAACATATTCAAATATATTCTTTAGAATAAACTTCAGTTTCTGATACCAGAAGGCTCTCTTACTAAATAGAAAATTTTGTACCAGCCTTCTTAAAGTCAACAAAGTGCTGCCTTAAGTCCAATAAGCAGCAGATTTATTGAAAGTGATTTGTACAGTCAATATGTGGAATGAAAAAGCTGGTTTTATCTTGTCCAATTTTTACATTACTCTTCATTTTCCCAGGGAACTACAAAGCTGAAACACTTTTCAGTAAAACACTTCCTTACAAAATTATCTATTTTGTCTGTCTGTCATTGAGAAATAATACCTTTTCACTGCTTTAGTATCAGAATATGCATCCTTCCTTTTCTCTTAACTCAGCCACTGGAACCCTAATGATCAAAGTAATTTCAAAAGGTACTGTCTATTGTGAGAGCCATCTCATTCACAAGTGAGGGATGAGTTCTTTTTCTCCACTAAGAGAGCAGCAGTAATTTCCATACCTCTTCCCTCTACCCAAACAATGTGCCTTTCATGTCCCTCTTCAATTTTTGTAACTGCTGTAGTTTTATGACTTTTGAAGACCTTTTTTATAATAATTTCATAGTTTGATGCCACCAGCCCCAGAAAAACCACAATCCACTTCTTCTGCTTTCATATACTTTGATTAATTTGATTGTACACAATCCTGACTTCTAGAAGGAAACTGCAAAATACATGTTTTCCTCTGTGAAGAAGGTGCAGCACATTTGAAATAACATTAAACTATGCTGGAAACAATATTTATTTAGCATCCTATCAACTGTTTTGATACTAGTCATCAAAACAGATGGAGCTGCCCTTGGGTATTTTTCACGTTTGTCTTCTATATACAGCATTCAGTCATTTGTAGTTAGATGCATAAAAGAGAAGCGAGTCGTTAGTCAATTTAGTTACAGATATTTGCTGTCCTATATAAGGCTGGCATACTCATGGATAACTTTAGAAATCTGGGAAACTTTATAAAGTCTTAAGCTTCCTAATTCTGAACTAATGAAACTTAACCTTCTTCAAGATGGCAGATGAAGCAGGCAGGATGCTGGGCAAATATTGTGTTAAACAGCAGAGAGAAGAGGAAACACTGGAGACAGGATATGTGAATTTCTGCTCTTTGGCCTGGGAGTGGGAAAATGAGCAGATAGCTATCTCCAGCCCCTTCGGCTCTGCACCACCTTTTTCCCCCCCTGAATAATTTGTTATCCATCTTTGAATTTTTTTTTTTTTTGTGTAGCCATTAGAGAGAGAGTCTGTGCTATTACTCCCCCCTAGTGGCAATCTGAGTAGTTAAATCCTTTTTACCTTGCTGGGAACATGGTGAAGCATATGTCAGGTTTTCTTACTAAGGTTATCTTCAAACCTTCTTGAAATAGCTCTGTTGTATTCAAAATACTTTCAAGATTCATAAAACTTCTGGTTATCTTCACCATGGAATATTTTTCTCCATTAATGCCAAGGGTATCTAAGATCTCTATGAATGAGTTTTTACATGCCTTAGATGGTGTCTTGGGGTGACTCTATCATGTGTATCCCCTACCATGCTCTATGCCCAAAAAGTAATACTATGCCTTTTCTGTGCCTTTAAACTGAACTTGAGGGAAAAAAA
>VWZT01011631.1:24738-43205 GCA_013397055.1 Pachycephala philippinensis
TCTTTTCTCTTTCTTCAAGAATTGAAGTATTATGTAGTAGCAAGGCCTGACAGTAAAATTTGAGCACTATTCCCTAGTTTTGTCAGTTTGTGCTGCAACAGAATGACCTATTCTCCTTTAAAAAGGTGGTGGTGGTAAGTGTTTCAAGTAAAGCATCATGCCAGCAGTAAATACATGGATTATTTAACTGGTTTTACTGTTATGCTGACAAAATGAAATCCATATCTACTGTGCGAAGTTTAGTTTTCCAATTATGCATGGTTGCTTTATGCAGTGGAGTGGCAAAGATCAAAGCTCCAGTGATGACAAACACTTAAAAGTTTCATGCACACCCCAAACCACAGCTAAGAGAGTTCAACCACTGAGCATCTGGCTGTAAAAAAAGGGATTGATTTATTCTTTAATACTAGAAATATGTAAGTCTTAAAGAATTGTCTTAGCTGATGAAAAGGTTGTTCATGCATTTCCAGGATCACTAGGCTTCCATATAACTCAGAAGCCAAAACAAGAACCACTCAAAACAGACATACAGACACGCAAAGTTGAAGGATAAAATAACATTTTGTTACTTTTTAGAAGAGGTTTGAACCTGTGATCAAAAATGCATGCTATTCTTTAATAGCCTTGTTGTTTTTTTTATTAAGCTACTGTGTATTGGTGGGGAAGTGCTTCATTAGTCCGCCCCCTTTATGATCTTTCAGGAGAAGGTTTTCATTTCACCTACCTTCTAGCTGAACTTTACATAAATTGCTGAAAATTACTCAGAGATGTCCTTGTCCCTCTTATAAGTGGTATAATAGGAGTTTAAGATATGTCAATGAGAAGGAAAACAGTTGGCATTTTCTACGAAGAATTCTGTCCTTCACAGTTTTGATTACTCCTGTGCTTCTTTACTTACTGTCCTTGTTCAGCTGCTGCACTTTTCACCTCTGTACTAGGTTCAATCTGAGCAGCAACTGCTGTATCATTTTTTCTATGCCAGAAGTGTGTCACATGAGGACTCTCAAGCATGCAAAAATGTTTTCGGAAAGTCTAAAAACTATATAGGGAAAGTGTTTTGGAAGAATTTCTTTTATTTCACTCTTAAATTTTTTATAAATACAGTGCTTACCAGTATGTCAATGATTTTATGCTATCAGGGCAAGATGCAGCATGTGATTTACTTCGCAACACTAAAAACCAAATCACTCATATATAAAATACAGGGCTCTAGATATCACATTTCAATCTGATGAGCTAGGAATAGACTATCACCTGTATCTGTATAGGAGTTCAGGCCAGGTTTCAACTACACCCACAAAAAAAACCCCAAAACCAAAGTTCTTACTTATGTTCTCATGATATTAAGCAAGTCCCCTGTATCTTGATTTATTCAAAAGATTCTGTTCATGTATTTGAAGTGTTGTGTAAAATGTGGGGCTTTTCATTCCAGGAATACACCAAAAGGCTGAGAAATGTCATAAGTGACAGTCAGCATAATAGTTTTTTCCCTTTTAATGGCTTTATGGAATCCAGGCTGCCTTAGACTAACTTTAGACACCTCAGAAGAGCTCCATTTAGTGAAGTTGAATTCTAAGCAGTTAGAACATGAATCTTGTTTATTTTAGTCAAATCATCCAAAACTCAGATTCCCCAGGCATTTTAGAAAATGTAAGCTTGCTTTGTTTCCATCAGCCTTTCCTCGGTGTTCCTCTTCTGTCTGTGTTATTGTTACCATAGAGACTGGAGGAATAACAGCACATAGGGTTTGAATATACAAGAATCACTGCTTTCTTGCCAAGTAAACTTCTGTAATTTGCTCATCCCTTTTTTACTTCTAAAGTTGCAGTCTTTCAAGCTCCTGTCTCATTCTTCCATCTTCTTTCCCCATGTTTTTTCAGTAGGAACACAAACATTCTTACTGCAGTTTCTCTTCCTCTGTCCTACATTCATCCTCAGCTCTCAGCTCAAACCACAATTTTCAGTGACAATGTCCTAAGCCACTTGACTAAGCAATGCCAATAAGAAAAGATGAAAGGGAAAGGGTGGGACAAGAGGAAGAAAGGAAGAAATAGAAAGAGAGAGAGAAATAAAGAAGCTGAAGGAGAGAAAGGAGAAAAAAAGATGGTCTTGTAATTTTAAGGTCTTTTTCACAGCATGAAAATCTCCAATTCAGACAAACAAAAATATAATCTTCTGACATACTAGTTAAATTGTTTACTTATGGAAAAAAATAGATTTTAGTTGCAATCCAAATATTCAAATTTAGAAGTTTGGTTTGCCTTCCAAGAACAATGGTTGCTAGCTACCAATACTATTTGGTTTTCAAGTAGAGAAGTTGGCTTTCTGTAGCCTATTTTTCTTGTAGAAAAAAAAAATTAAACTATAATATTGCCTTTCTTTAACCTAGAATATATGTTGCAAATTCAAACATACAGAAACATGACTTCACAGAAGAGAAGCTGGTTTTTGGAATAACAACTTGCAAAAACCCCCAACCTGTCAGGAGCTTTAACAGTAAAATAAATACACAAAAATACTGAAGAAGTGGGTTTGTAATGATATCCGTGTTCCTCTTTCACATCACCTCTAAATAGAAATATTTTTCTATTCATTGTTTTCTTTCTCATACTGTGTTTCAGATCTAACAATACATTATAGTCTTCTATTGTTTCCATTTACTTGACAATAAAATAGCAACAAAACAGAATAATTACTATACTTCAGTGCTTTCTGTCTCTGAAAACTCTTCTCATCACATTTTTCTGAAAGCAAAAAAGGTATTCTCACTTTACCTTGGCTGAAGACTGATACTACTGAGTGTTTCACCTTCATTGCTTCTTGATGTATTGGGTGATTTCAATAACTTTCAGGTCTAACACTTTAGTTTTTTTTCTTTCTTCAGAGAAATTCTTGCCTAGGATTCTGCTCTTTGATCCTATGGATATGGCAATCAATAATACATAGATAGGCTATTTCAGCTATTCACATCAGAGATTAACAGGAATAACCAATCATTAGCAGAGATAACAGCAGAGAGCCTAAGACTGTATGATGGCCAAAACCCAGTTCTGCCACCAGCTGGGGATGTTATTACAGGATGTGCTTTCATCAATACCTCCATGAGCCTGTGTGAGTTTCAGTACATTCTTTTTCTGCATGACATTCACATTTACAGTTCACAGATTCTTACGTATGCCAGTGATTTTCATAAAAACAACTAATCTGTGCAAAGTGCACAGACAACACCTGGGACAACAAGCAATATATTTTGTATTCAAAAAGCTCCCCATATTGACAGCTGCACATGATTCTTCAGGTTCCTATTTCATTCCATTCTCCTCACACACATTAAAACAGAAACAATTTTGTTGCCCTCTATTACCCTGTCTTCCTCTTCTGTCCTACCTTCCACCCCTCACCTAATCGATCCTTCTTATTTCCCTGAGTGCACATACACTTTTTGCATCCTAGTGATTTTTCCCATTTTCTCACGTAGCTGCTCTATCACCCTATCTCACCTCCTGATCCATTCACCTCTTTCCCCTTTGTCAAGAAAGTTTTTTTTTATTTTCATCCACAACCCTATTGGTCAAATTGATTCAGATCTGAAAGAACTGAAAAAGGACCAGATAGAACTATAGTAATAGTAATGATAAAATTGGTTTTCTGTGCTTTTAGAATCTTGCTTACCAAAAAAGATAATGTACAGATCTGACTTCCAGCTACGGTTTAAAAACAATAAATAAGTGAAGTATCTCCCTTGTTAGTACAGTCATATTGTGGACTAAATACACAAAAAACGCCATATAGCTGAAATGTTAATTCAATCCCTTCTACTAAGATAAAACCATACAGTGAGAGAAAAGCTGCTTTGCATAAGGCATTTGCATTACATCGTATGGTCTAGCCTGATCTTAGTAGAACACTTTGATTTACAGGGTAAACAGATAAGTCAAAACTATTTCTGGGCAGAAGGCGATCCTTAGTCTCAGAAGAAGAAGCATCATAATTTTTATCATTCTCCTATGTACTGGGCTGTGCTGCTGAAACTAGCACAAAGCCTTCTTTACTATACTTCATTACAACAATAATGGATAGAGTTATATAGCATATGTCTTGAGGATAAATTGCTTCAATTATTTTATTCTGAGGAACAATGAGAATCATACTGATGATGCTCAAGCAATAAGAACAACAGCATTATTTTACTCTTTAGATAATATTATCTGTGATTCAGAAGTGTTTATACATGTAAAATTTATCTACTCACTTCAGGCATTTAATATCTGCCCTTAGACACCAAATGGCTATTCACCTTCTTCATGAAACGCAGAGCCTCAAAAACATACATGCAACACATCTAAATAGATAGGTGCATGTATGGGCACTTTCTGTCTGTGCTACCTTGAGAAAGACCAGTGAAGATATATTACACCAAGTCTTTATTACTCCCCAAATGACATAAGGTTTCTATTTCACATAAAGTGAAAGCTTCTAAAAAACCAGAACACAGGAGATGTACCCGGCAGAGTTTACACACACAACAACTGTGGGACACTTTGAAATAAAATGTTCCAGTGAGTACCTGTGGAACTCCCAAATGCCTGCAAATATCACAGTGGTTTAGCAAGAGCAAGCCTACCCCACTGACCAGTGGAATACATTCCTACTAGTGAAATATGTGTTCAAAGGGTTAACAAGGCTCTTCAACAATCTCGACTTTCTCAATAGGGAGGAGGAACATGATGATATCCCACCTTGGAAAATCTGCTCCATCTGTGGTTGGAGAAAACCAAAAATTATTATCACAATATGGATCATAAATTGCACTTACAGTGATGCATATGTGTACAGTCATACTGTGACTATAGCCTTGGATTGCCTTTATCAGATCTAACTGCTAGGTCGACCTTTATTATGTCTCAAGATCAAGAGATCTGTATTCCTCAGAATGATAGGCACTGGCCCATAAAATGTCCAAGTCAATGGCAGCAGTGGAGACCTTCAAATACAACTGAATCTTTGAAATGGAGGGCAAGGATTAAAAAGATAATAGCTAAAAAATAAAGCATGGGCCTAGTTTGATACAAGGTCAGGCACAGATCCTGATCATTCTCATGGAAAAAAAAAATCTCAGGAAGCTATGTGTATTGTTTGACATAGCAATAAATCACGCCAGTTACTTTGCTTATGTAATGCTTTCTCAATTACCATTACAGGCTGGTCTACCTCTAAAGCTCAGATCAAAGACACACTTAGTTGTTAATATGTTAGGTTAGCTACAAAAAATATACAGAAACAATAGCTTCCTGTGTTCCAAAAGAAATATGACATTAAGGTAGAAAATTGTTTGACAGTTCAAGATCTCCCTGTGATGAAAACGGTTATTAAAAAAAAAAAAAAAATCATTCATGATTTTCTTTTTTGCAATGTGTACAATTACAGAAGAAACAAAGGACAAAATATGGATATCATTAGACTAAAAAACAGAGAAATATGTCGTAACAAAATTAAGAGAGAACAGAGAAATAATGAACCTGAGAAATAATGAAACACAAGTGACTGGATTTATTTTTGTTGCCCGAAGGACTGCCCGAAGGCTGAGAAGACTAATGTCTTATTATCTGCTCCATCGACAGCCTAGCAGTGCAAGACTTTTCATTCAGTTACTGTGCATCCACTACTTTCTCTTTTAAATGCTGTTTTGCAACTGCCCACTTCACTCATCCGTATTGTCTGTCAGTGGCTTTTTGTCCTGCATAGGGATAGCTCACCTTACAGAAAAATATACAAGAAAAAATTAGGAAGTGGATTATCTGAAGTATCAGCAATTTTAAGTAGATTTCATATGATTTCTAGTTTATGTCTGACTGTAGTAAAGTAGACAAAAGAAATTTTGGAGTATAAAAATGTTCAAGACCTGAATGCTATTCATTTGATTAAATATTTTAAAATAACTAAAAAAAAAAAAAAAAAGAACCGCCTCTTCTTAATTGGCTTTAAAAAAAAATCCCGTCTCATTAATATGGACTTTATATAAAGCATATAGTTATTAAAAAGGCAGGGTTTGGCTTTACATTTCAAAGATGGCAAAATAGTTCAGAACAGTTCACTTCAGAAAACAGGACACATGAAGGACAAGGACAGATTGAACTGTTGATTTTTTTTTTTTTTTTTAAACATTGGGCAATGTTGACACTATTCAGGATTTATTGATTCACTCTTATGTGTCCAATAACTAGAAATGTAATCTCTATGTCTAATCATGTGATGGGTTATTTCACCCACATAAAGCAAATGGACCATATGTTTGACTTTAAAATTAATTCATTATCATATGAATTAATGCCAGGTTTAGTTTCTGCATAATATTCAGCAAGAGAGAAAAACACTGACGTTGGGCACCTCTTTTGCTGGAAAGTTAAGGGCAGTCTTTGCCCAAGAGGTAGGATATTTAGATTTAATTCCAAAAGAAATTAGTGGCTTGAATTTGCTTTACTAAATTCAAGCAACTATTCAAGAAGATAAATCAGAGTCAGAGTCTACCTTTAACCGTGTCTCTTGTGTATAGCTTAACACATGACCAATATCAGCGCTTTTAATGTCACTGCTGAAATAACATAATAGTATTGAAATTGAAGCAAGCATTGGAACAATTCTCCTTAAGAGAGATTTTAAAAATACATATCAGCATCGAGTTTACACTGGTTTTGAGACAAAACAGTGTGCTACTTGTATACTTGCAATCACTTGTGTGTTAGTATTTAGTATTAAACCCGAAATTATCATAATTGTCTTAAACTCTAAATTATGGGGAAATAAAATGTACTGTTAGAATACTTTATTATATCCTATGATAATTTAAGTATTTCAGGCCAGCAAAGTAGTAAAATATTCAATGAGTAAAACCACTACTTAATTTTCCTTGAGATCTGGGCTGAGAGTGGGGTTGCCTCAGATTTTAAGGACTTTATTTTCTTTACAAATTTGGTCTATGAAGACAGAACAGAATTTACTCAAAGATGACTGGATCAAAGCTGAGGAAATGGCTGAACAATGGTGAGCGACTGGAGCAAGACGGTGATGAAACAGGAAGTAATTAAGTAATTATTAGGCTTTGAATTTAATCATAATCCTGGTAAAAATCTGGTATTGATTTAAAAACAATGTCACCTTCGAGCTTTCATGATACCTTTTTATTAGTGTAAGTAAGCAGTCAGTGAATTTCTTCAGAAAACACAAACCATCTGGAACAAATTCCCAGACATGTCTTCCCTCTCTGCTGAACCTCTATGCCTGAACCAGTTAATACCTCAAATCATACTCAGATGAACCACCTCAGTGGAGTAGGTACTAAAGAAACTTAAATGAGATTGTGAGATGTAACGCTGACCAGGAAGTAGGCACATTTATTTATTTATTACTTACTAAAAAAGCAAGAAAATCCTCAGGAGAAGAAAATAGTGTATTACTCATGAGTGAATATGCCAAAATTGATCAGGATCCACTGAGACAGAAGGTATTCATGTATTCTCTATGTAAATGCACTCGAGTTGAAAGACTGGATCATAACTTTTTACTTTCCCTGCATATCTGCCTAATGTCCTTTGTAGCCTTTTAAGGGATCACACAGAGTACTCATATTCTTAGTGTTTTAAAAAATTACTGCCATCAAGCCGTGAGTTGCTGCCCTCTCAGCAGAGATACTGCAATCAACAGTGTGAGCTGGTTACAGTCAGACAAATGCTTGTGATTGACTGGCTCCACTGCTGTTTCCCTCTCCTCTGCTGGAAGTGACTGCACTCTCTGATATGATTTAAACTGACCTGTGTCATTCTGAAACAGATGGGTTGTGCTCACATGTTCAATGCTGCACTCTAGGATAGGTGTGGAAATTAGCCATGGCGGAGCAGCTCTGGAGATGAACCAAATGTACTGGGTAGTGGCTTCCTAAGAATTTTCAAGTATACCACAGAAAAACCTATCTTACTAGAGGAGGAACCTCAACTCTTACGAAATCATTGAGTTTTGCAGCTGAGAGTAGCAAAGACTTATCTAGGTGTTCTATTTTGCAGCCACTTCAGTTATTAAAATATAAAGGTCCTTTCAGAGAAGTGTAATCCAACCATGTGTAACTTTTACTCAAAACTACTAAAGGAGATGAGGAAGCAAAAGGCAAAATCATTAGGTTACAATTTAAAGCTGGACTCAAACTCTAATTATACATTAAAAGCTGTAGATTAAAAATACGAAAATAACCTGATGTATTATTT
The DNA here is from genome assembly GCA_013397055.1 of Pachycephala philippinensis. Classification (NCBI taxonomy): domain Eukaryota; kingdom Metazoa; phylum Chordata; class Aves; order Passeriformes; genus Pachycephala; species Pachycephala philippinensis. The sequence goes on from VWZT01011631.1 coordinate 32,994, forward strand.
AGGGTAGATACTGATTTTTTTTTTTCACAAGCTCTGTTGGAATGAAATAAGCCTCACAAAATTAGGCATAGATAAGACATTTCATTCCTTCTTCATTTTTTCTTTCTTCCCTTCCTTCACTCCCTAATATTTCATAGTAGTTTCAGGAGCTATAGGATAATATAACACTTCATCATTCCTTCATACAGAAAGGACACTGAAATATGAAGGTACAAAAATCATAGTTTTATATAGGGTTTTCTTCTCTTTTTGAAAAAGTCACAGAATTATTTTCAAATATTATTGAGAGCAATTTAAGTTCTAAATCACCACTTTATTCAAGAAAAGGTGAGCAGACCCCTACCTATTAATGTGTCCACGAACTGTAAGGAAAGTTTTCTTCAGGAAAGTTTGTTTTACTTGATGACTGATCTGATGGTACATATTTACAACGATATTGTATGCAATCTGATATCATATTTATGTATCAACAGTAAGCTTGGCCTCTCAGCTAAGGTAAAGAATTTCTCTTTTAGCTATAGCTGGAAGTAGATTGATGTCCCCAGTAAGAGTGTATAATTCATCTGGATAGAAAGCAGCATTTTTTTCTGTTAGCTTCCTCATTCCAAACAGGTTAAAAAAACTGACGGGATTTCTAAAAAGCTCTGAAATGCTCCAAAGATTGTACTTCATGAATAAATGTATCTTTAAACGATGCAGAGTCTTCAAGAAGGAAAAGACCACACAGACATAATTTTAATGAAGAAAGACATTTCAAGTCCTTGTTGTTCACGTTTTCTTTCTGTTGTTCCAGTGGGAACAGCTGGTCCATTGTTTTTGCTTTAACCCCTTGACTTTCAGAAGTGTAGTTTGCTCAGTCAGTGTCTTTGGCATTAGCATTGAATTTTCTTGGATCTCACACTAACAGCAACTAGGGGATGTGAGATGCCATAGGATGTAAGCAATTTACTCATAACCCTTGAAGTAAGCAAATGTGATCAAAGTCACTTAATGGAATAGATAATTTGGGTTGTTTCCAGTGCAGCTCCAATAGCACTACCACTACTAGTCTTGTGAGAGAATCAGGGAACACCACTGAAATGAGTAGTTTTGGAGAAGCAGTAATTAGCAGGGAGAAAGACAGATGAGATATGCTCAGCCTCACCTGCATTTCCCACACATTATTCTACTTTGTGTTCCTTTTTCTGCCATGGTCCAAAATGTATACCAATGGTGTGGTCCAAATTCCCCTCTCAGTTACACCAGTGCTCCTGAGTTGGCTCCATCTGGCTTCCCCCATGCTAACTGAAGCTGTGTGACTAAGGGGAGAAAACGACCCTGTAGCTGGCTAGATCAGATTTTGATTTCCCACTGCTGCCAGCTGAACAGAGGGGGAAAAACAAAGAGAAAAAAGCCAAGTTTCATTGCTATCAAGGTTGCTTTCCCATTCTAGAATGACATCAACAGAAACTGCCATGGTGCTTCAGCTGTCTCTTTGAAATGAAAAAAGCTACTGCAACTTTTGTGATATTAGAGAGAGAGTATTTCTTTCTGTATTAATTTTCTCTGTTGCCACCCCTCTTACTTTTTCCTATTGTTTCTGCTCTTGGCTCAATCACTCAGAGAGCCCAAAGTCTCCTATCTTCTGCAAAACTAAATGTGTTGAAACAATGTTTTCTTCTCCAGTGGACAGGAAAAGCAGACAGCAAAAGAGAAACTTAGGGCCCTGGGGTAACACAGGGTATTATTAAGTGGTCTTATGGTGCTGGAGACTGTGAAACAAAACCGAAGGAGCATGTGACAAAAGTGAGTTAAATGAGTGAGAAGAAATAGACGGTAAGGACCAAAAAGGTGGAAGGAGGTTTACTAAGTAGGTCTGTGATTGTATAGTCTTCACATCTTATTTGTATACACATGGCATTGAAAAACTCCTGTTTTGAAAGGTAATTACATGCTTGACTATAAATAATAATTAAAGAATGAACCAAGGAGCTGGTGGGAAAATAAGCAAAATAATTAGTAATCTAATTAGCTCTTTTTTAAATAGATGAAGAAAATTTTCAGCTGTTTACTGCTTACAGCCCACAAAATCTGATTATATACACATATGGTACTAACAACACAGAAGAGATATGAAACTTGAAAATCAATTAATCAATTAGTGGATACAATGAATTATGACTGAAAGATATAGAAAATGACACTGTCTGTCTTTTTCCCTTTTTTTTTTTGCTATCCACTTACCTATAGTATAGCAATAGTACACTCATGCAGTTCAGGTATGCGAAAAGTTTCTAAATTTCTAAATTAAATTTCTAAATTAAATTTCTATCAAAACCAGCACCTTAGTAACAAAGAAATGTATTAATTTAATTCCTGATAAACAATAATCCAGATGCTCTACAAAGAATTACTGAGAATTTTACAGTGTGGTTCTGGAGCAATGAATGCAAAAAAAAGATAAAGGGAAAGCATGCAGCGTTTATTTGGTTGAATTTCTTTAATTTGCTTGGGTTCTTTCCCTCTGCATTCTAGGTTTATGGCTTATATATAAATACAAGGGAAAATGTCTTAGTGCTATTTCCTGTGAATTGTCTGTCTCCCGCTTCTCTCAACTGAGAATTTCTGCTGTTTTGAAGGACAATTATTGCTAAGATCTCTATACATATGTTATTTTGCTCCTAAGTTATTCAGGTATTTCAACATCTCATCACTAAATGAAATTCCAACACATTTTTGGCAAATTTAATTTTCTGCTACCTTGTTACTCTTACCCAAGGGGTCTAACTCCTTTATCTACTTCGCAGATGCAAGCAGAAGATTATCTTATTTTGGAATACATCTGGCAAATTAGCTGCTGCTTGGATAGCTAAGCCTTTATTATCTATCATTAAGTTTGCTTTATGTGCTTTTGGATATCTGTGTGGCCTTGTAATTGCCTGTCAGAGACATCAAGTGACTCCTTGAAGCTACACCCGAATTTGACGTATTTGTCTTTAAGCCCTTACCCAGTTTTCCTGATATCTACCATAATTGAACTGTGATTGAAACTCATTGTAGCTTATGCTTTCTCTGCACACAGATAAGCTTTAAAAAGTGTGGCCAAGGCTTTTTCTGATTTTCAGATCATTTTCCACTGTACTTAAAAATTATGTCTAGAGTCAGTTCTGTGGGAAGAATAAGCTTGGTACACCAAGCACTGCCATCTGGAACTTGCCATAGGAGAATACATAGTTACTTTTGTCACTTTTTGTTTACTAAGTTGGGCTAACTAAGTGAAACAATTATTTGTTCCCATCGGCAGTGATGAAAAATCTTTGAGCTTTCATTTTATAATAGACTGAGTGGAGATTTCCACTTTGTTTCTTTATTTTTCTTTTGTGTCCAGATAGTTTTTAGTTTCTTGCCCAAGGATAATGTTACCAGAAATGAAAAGCTCTTTATGTACACAATTTTACAAAATCAGTAAAATAAATGGAGGTAATAGCTGCTGATTTTGCCAGGATTATAGTTCTCAAAACTCTTTCATAACTAGTAAAAATATTAACATTTTCATTCTTATTATTAAACTAAACTAAAACTTTTGGCTCTAAATTTCAAACCCCTACCTAAACTTAATCCTGACCCAGGTCTCTTTCTTGCCTTCTGGTAAAACGTGAATGTGCTGCTTAATCCTGAATTTTATTTTTTTTAAAGAAAGGATGTAAACTGAGATCTGGAGATTGGTTTTCCCGAAGAATAACTCCATTACTCAAGGATAATGCTGTTGCTGGACTATGCTAAATAGCAAGTAATATTAAGGCAATTATAATTTTAGCAGGTATTTCCAGGGATAACTATTAGAGTGCCTTCTGGTATTTCAAATGTACAATTGTATTTTAATCTGAATAAAGATCCTATCTGCCAATATATTTGTAAATAATGTTTGTATTTTTTCCATGTATGTTTCTGAATATACTCAAGTGTTTCAATGAAAATCCCTACGATTTTATGGCACATTTCTTTGCTATGTGAGGGAGCTGACATTACAGAACTGTCTGAGAATTACAGATTCCAGCACTTATGAAGCATACAAGGTAACATAGTTTTTCTCCATAATTTTAATTGGAGGACTGTGATGTACAATTTCCATTTTCAAGGCCCTTCATTAGTTAATACACTGTGCAGCATTTCTTAGGCAATCAAGGATTTAATGCATGTCCTAGTGCCTCAGCAACTTTATAATGTTTGCTGACACCTTGCATGCTCTGTTCAGTAAAATATAAAGAGGCTACCCTGTCTAATAAATGCACAGGGTTTTTTGGTGGGTTGGTTAATTTTGGTTTGCCTGTTTCTTTTGTGCTTAAGGATGAAACAGAGTGAATTGGAATTATTATTTTAATTATATCCAGCCTAATAAGATGACAGCTAAAAACCTGAAAAAAACTGTTGATGTAGAAAATATCTTTAGGGAATTATTTCCATCTTTGATGTATGTGTCTTGGGAAATTCAGAGAAGAAAAAAAAATCTGAAACATTTTGTGGAAATAGAAGTGTTAGATAGAACCCCTAAACCATTATTGCAAACTGCACTGACAGTAACAGTCTAAATTTATTTCTCTATATAAGTAAACTATTTGTAATTTTTAGTTTGCTTTCCATCCACATTATTTTCAATCCTATTATATGCCTCTTTCTTTCCAGCACACCATTTATAATATTCTTGACCTTCTAAAACATGCATATATGAGTGTTGCCATCCATTCTCTAAGCAGTTAATGATATTTTTTACCATAAGAATCTATCTAACTTTCCTCCTCTAGCAGTCAAAATGTATACAAAGGTTAATTTATTATAGAGTAAATGCATGCAGTTAAGAGCTTATAAAAATACCTTACATCAGCAAATCTGTTTATTGTGAAGTCATTTCTTATCACAAGTTTAAAGAAATTATATCCTGGATATAACATGACTAGATTTTAATTCTTTTTGAAGTAAATGTGGAGTTTTACAGTTCAATCAATTATATCATTACTGTGAATTCCATCTCATGTAAAAGGAGTGCTTATATGTATTACTCATCTCTGCTGTATTTTATTTATTTTAAAATTACGCCCAAAAAATTTAATGACAGACAGTATAAATTCTATTAGTTACTGGAAAAATCATAAAAAAGTAAACCAAGTAAACTAAGAAGATATGTTTTTAAACAATTGCAAAATTAAACATATGTGGGAAATGCAAGCAAAACAGTGTTTTTCTTAAGTGTCTCTTGTCAGTCTGTTTCCAAACTCAGAGAGACACGAGGCCAATTCAATGAAAATGAGAGACCTTGTCCATAGTGTGTTGTAAATGCTCTTCCTGACTGTTGAGACTGATAATGCAATATTAGTGAGAAGTGAGTTACTCTACCTGAATTTTTGAAAGCAGAAAGTAAAACTGAATACAATTACTGATATTAGAATTGTACACTATTCCTGTAGAGAAAGACATAAAAGAGAACTTCTGCAAATAAAATTAACATAACTTCTCTTCCTAATAACTTGCAACTGATACTTTGCAAAGTTTATATAAGATGGGCAAAACAAATTCAAGGCTGATGGCTCATGCAACATCCTTTTTTCAACTGTATGCAGAGTTGAAAAGGCAATCCGTAGCAGATCAAAGTCAGTGCTATATATGGAAACAGTTTTTGAAATTGAATCTAATTGTCACACAGTGAATGTTGTCCTGGTAAATATTGAATAAAAATTTTCTGAATGTTAAAATATTCACGGATTGATGGAAATATGTTTTTTATAGCTGAATTAATTAAAGCAACAGAGGAAGAACACATTATAACACCTAATGTGCAATTCGCTATCATACAGAAAATTGCAAGGTGAAAAATGTAAGTTTTAGTGTCAGTACTTGAGAGGGACCAGTATGTATGCCTCAACATATGTCACAAATGAGGTGAAGAAAATTCCTGTAAAAACCCTGTGTTGCACTGTCCCCAGGGAGGCTTCACCTGGCAGCCGATCAGGGCAGACGAAACTTCCATGATTAGACTGCGAGCAGCCCGCTCCCCCTCAACCCCCACGCTTGCTGGGGAAGGCAAGTACCCAGATGCCCGCGAAGCCAAGTTGGGGGAGGAGTTTAGGGACACATAGAAGCAGCTAGCCGCAACACCACGAGGCCGCTCTTGCTTTGGGTTTTTGGAGGGGCCAGGGTCAGCTTGGCCCTTCTTTCCCCCCCCACCTCGCCTTTTCCTCCGTGTGGTCCTGCACCCCTGCCTGTGCCCGCCTCGTCCTGCTTCGCTGTTTTCTACGATCAGTTTGCCGCTGTAGAGACCTCGCGCCCTGCAGCAGCCGCCTGTAGCACGAGTTCGCAGCCCGCGAACCACAGCCTGTCGCTGTCGCTTGTAGCCAGCCGTGACCGCCGCCATCGCCGTGTTCCCCGCGTTGTCTGCAGCAACGAGCCCAGAGCAGGAGCCCGCGGCACCCAGCTTGCAGCTGCTGCTGGCCGCAGCCGTCGCACCCAGACTCTGAGAACCTGCAGCTGCTCCAGGAGCGCGCCCGTGGCCACAGCAGCCTGTTCCCCCGCCGATGGGAGAACCACGCAGCCCGCCGCTGTCTGCAAATCGCGCCCAGCTTGCCACGGAAACTACGCAAACGCACCGCAGTTCGCAACGCTGACAGATAGCCGGGGTGGTAACGCCTTCCCCACTGTCTTCTGTTTCTCTCCCCTCTCTCTTTTCTCCCTCTCTGCTCCTTTTTCCTGTCCTCTCCCCCTTTAATAAGAACATTTAGGGTTTTGGTTGGTTGTCTTTGTTTGTCCTTTTTTTTTTTATTTTCAATAAATGGTTCTCAGATATAATATTGCCATTTTGTGCTTGATTTTTCGTCAGAAAAATCTATCAAAAGAATCATTCCCGGCCCCCGCTTTTATAGTGGAACGGGACAGTACTTCATGTCTGTATCAACCCATATAAGTACCAACTGAGTACACAGAGTTTTGGCACTTCTTATTCCATTAAAACAAATAGATATTTCTTTTCATGGCTGCATTTTTCTTATAATCAAAGTGTAAAATCATTATTTTTTTTTTCATTTTATCCATATCTTCAGAGCAAAATCAGCTTTTTTGTTTGTTTGTCTAGAATGTTTTATTGTAAAGTAATAATACTCTATCACCAATCAGTAGACTGACATATTTTTCAACATTCCTCTTTTAATTAACTTGCCTTACAAACAAAGGCTTCTATTTGTGTTCTACGAACACAATTTATCCACAGTATGTATTTTCAGCTAGGAGGCAGATAATTATTGCTCGCTGCAGAAATAATGTTATTCTACTTGCTCATGTAAAACAAAATTTAAATATCATTTTACAGGGATAACAATTACACACCATACTGCCACCTTAAGATGCAGGAATTACACAGAGGAACTTCTCATTAACCCAGAGGTCAGAGGTGAGAGATAATCACCAGTTCTTGCGAATACAAACTTAAATTGGTTTAAGCTAAATGTAATGATCTAATAATCATGAAAATAGGGACTGTAAAAACATAACAGCTATTGTGGTAGACTTCCAAACAGAATCATGCAATCTGTAAACATAAGAACAGTGTCACTTCCAGCTCCTGTTCTCTCTTGCTATTGGGTATTTCTTCTTGTATATTCCAGGAAGAAACAAAGCACAAAGTAGCTGTTATCCCTCTTAGAGGATAAAATTACCTTTTTTAATAAACTATTGGCAGTTTTGGAACATTAAAATGTATTGTTTCAATTAAAAGAAATAACCTCAAAGTAATCTTTAAACATGAAGAGCAAATTGCATTTTCAACGCAAGTGTTGCAATAGCTCTAAATGTATTTACTTCTGAACATTTAGCAGTACATATAATGCAGTAGAAAAAGAAGACAAAACAGTTGAGTAATTCTAACCTAGACACTAAAAAAGCTGTTCTTGAAGTTTCAAATATCCCTTTCAGAGAAATTCAATTAAGATCTCTTCAATAACTAGCCGAATTCTCTCTATTTTTCCTCCCCCCCCCCTTTTTCTCCTTCCATACATATGTAGATTTCATATATTTTCTGCTTACTTCAAATCAAGTGTTTGACTGATGGACCTGCATTCATTGACAAACAGCTTAGATTTCAATGGACATACTGGAAAACAAATAATGACCTATGGCAAAGGCAAAAATGTAATTATATTTCCTAGTAAAAACTGAGCACAAGTTTTCTTTCAATACATCAGACATAAAAGCATCAGACAAAACCTTTAGGATCTTTGTGTATGTTGTGTAATTACTCAAAAGGCAAATTCAGGGAAGGAAGTTTCTAAGATTCATTTCTTAATAAATCTTAGATATAGAGAAAGTAGTCATGCTATACAGCATTTATTTTCTGCATAATTTAAGCAGTACTGTAAGAGAATTACTGACCTTAAGTTGCATCTTTTCTATAAATCCTATGTATGTGCCAGAAAATTATTTCAGTGATAAAGTAGGCAATAAATTAAGGAGGCACAATGTGCCTAACAAATACATTCAAAACATACACATCACTGTTCCTCTGTGCAATCTGCCATCCATGTCACAGCAAATTGTACAGGGGGGAAGGAGGGGAAAACCTTTCTTTGACTTTACCTGGCCATTTTCTGGCTTCATGTGCAGTGAGAGAATATTTAACAGAAAACTGTTTCACTGTGGGCAGCTGTGTATCTTTTGTTTAGCCCTGAACCTACTTACACCTTGTAAATCAAATAAACTTGGGATCATCCCCAATGGACTGTGCACCAAGCATGCAATGGCTTGCATGTCTGTCAACAAACTGCTTCTGCCACATCAGGCAGCAGCTCACACACAGGCACTGCTGTGTTTTCAGGTGCGGACATAGCCTGTGTATGCTTTGTGTCACCTGCATACCCAGTGAGGGTGACAAATTACTTCATAACATGGATCATAATCATAAACACATAAACATGTGTTTTCAAAGTTTCCTGTATTGTATTCTCAGTTAAAATACAGTACAATGTAACTTGATTACCTAATTCTAGGTAAGTGAATGACTCTCACCTGAATTCAATCTTAAGATAAAATGATATTTTGTGTTGAAGAGGAGTTTTAACTCTGATGTCATATATGATGCCTTTCAAAACTCATAAATAAGTTTGAATGAGGTGAGTCTGTCTGTTTAGTTTTGGCAAAACATTTTTCTAAGAGCTGAAGTCTTCCTTAATCTTTTATCTTTTATTTCCTGCACTTCTGAGGGGGCCTATTTTCTCATAGAACTCACTTATTTATTTGAGAATAACTCCTAAGGCTGAATAAAATAGTTCTTTATAATAAACACAGCAAAAAATATCTTCAAACTCACAGAAGTTGTTCTTTTGATATGTGGGAAATATCTATGGTTTGAAAATGCTTTTCTGGGGTGCGGGGGGTTTGCCCTTCCTCTGTAGATGTCAGTTGTTTCAAGTTACATGGCAAAAAAATTTAAGAAGGTGCATCAGCAAATGTAAATCCTTAGTATTACATCAGCTGCAAGGGAGGATGACTAACATGCTGCCCAAGACTATATAGATACATATGGTTGATAGTTCTCATAAGATCTTACATCAGGACATAGGTTTTGCACAGACCTTTGTTCCCCATTACTTTCTAGGGGAAAAAAAGTTCCTTTTTGACAACAACCAGAAACAATCTCCTTTCCCATGCTTCCTCTAGTCCTGTGTATATTGCCATAATTTATGAACATATGTTGTAGACCTAATTCATTTTCTTACTCTTATTAAAGCTTTCTGCATTTTAAAAAATTTGAAATCCTCCTGCTTTGAAGTCAAGTCACTCATGTCACAGGATAGGATCTCCTATCTCATTTTTAATATGCTTTGAAATGAGCATCCAAAGTATGATCACCACATTGGAGATATAAGAAATGAGTGCAAATAATACAAATTAGGCCATAGGGGATGAGAAGTGTAAGCATTTAGAGAACATCATAAGAGCTGGAAAGGTTTCTTTTTCTTGGTGAGTATAATGCAGATATATCTTCTAAAGACAGCAGAAAACAGTGTTATACTTAGTAGCCACTTGCATACTTGAAGATTCATTGTTCACAGTTTGCCCTGATTTACCATAGAACCACACACTCTTCTTTTTGTTGTAGGCTTCAATGTTTAAAGCAGCAAGAGAATGTGTAAACATCTGCTGATTCATAAGCCCTTTAATTCACTGGCTGTCCAAAATATTCGGGGAAAAAAC